>JMSH01000044.1:144887-184135 GCA_000712465.1 Huntiella moniliformis
GGCGGCAACATCGGCAGCTCCATCGGCAGGGGCCATAGTCTCCTTGAAAGGACACCGAGCGGTGAAATGCTCTCCGGAACAGATACGGCACTTGACTTGCTTGTCGCGAAGCTTATCCTTCATAGCCTGGGCGTTAGGATCGTTGGCCTCAGCCTTCTCATCCTTGCGCCAGTTCATGCTGGGCTTGAAGATCATGTTCTCGGCAACAGTGGTGGTGTTCTTGTTGGGGCCGGGCGGGTCATTGGCGGAGGCGCCGAACTTGGCCCACGTCTTGCGGTCAGCAACACGGGGGTTCAGCTTCTCGGTCTGGCGGATAAGGCGGATACGACGCGTCGTCTTGACCTTCTGGTTCTGGTCGTTCAGAGTGTAGCTGATGATAGTCTTGGTGCCGTCCTTGTTTTGGATCTCCTGGGTAGGGGGCAGCTGCTCGGGGCCCTGGTCTTCGACCTCGTCATCGTCAGCCCAGTCGTGCCTGGCGAGAAAAAAAAGAAAAATTTGTTAGATCAAAGCGGTCCTCAAAATTCGACAGCAATTCTCCTGCTTGTTCATTTCCATTGTCGTCTTCGACCCCACCATCGTCATCAACCACCCAGTCATCCAAAGACATACTTCTTGGTATCGATAGCCGCCATTTTGTCCGAATGAATGTTACTAAAAAAAGGAAAAAGAAACCCAAAAGAGTGGTCTATATTACAAACGTCTAACGCTCGTGTAGCAAGTATCGCGAGGGGCACGAGTTACGATTGTCACAATGCAAATCTCGTAGTGGGGTCGCTCGATTTGGCTTGGCCCGCTGCAACTTGCAAGGCTTCGCAATGAACGAATTTTGGCTTTTGGTGGGACCGCAACGCCACATTTTGTCCTATTTCTCGTGGGATCACTGTGGCGCTACGCATAATTTTCTAGCCTTGACTCCTGACGAAGTGTACAACGACAGGGGTGTGCGCCACAGTAAGTTAGATCTACAGAGCCTCCAAGACATTGTTCATGAGTAAACAATATGAAATACAACAAAACAGTAATTGATTGAAGAAACCAAATATGATACACCGCCATACTACAGATAAAAACTTGAACTAAAACCTGAAAAACGCCGAATTGAACCTGCTTCAAAGAGCTAACACCAAGATATCACATATCAAAACATGATCCACGAAATAAACCCAAAAATACCAAAATGCCACCAAGTCTCTCAAATATGAGAGGCTACAAACACCAATCACGTCTTCTATCATATATTTACACCCTCACTTCCGCATTGGAAGAGGAGGTAAAGCCCGAGTCGGTGGTGGAGCAGGCGGTGGCGGCAGATCCATGATAGGCATACTGGCCCGCTTTAGAGCATTATCCTTCTTTTGTTCAATGTTACCATGGTGAGCCCATCCGTGTTTAGGATGGAACACAGTACTCATCTTGACCGGTGCATCGAGCGCTGATGGGAGACCTCCATGTACCGAACACAAGCCTTGAGCAGGAACCGTTTTTGGTGTCTTCTTCGGAAGTAGAGCACTTAGAGAAGGCTTATTTTGAAGCTTGTTGAGCGCAGGCACTGGTGGAATATCAGGAAGAGGCTTGAGCCGAGTCAACGTCTGATATGAGGCCTCCGTTTGATATGAAGCCCGCTTTACAAGTGTCGGTGTTAGTGGTGCCAATCGTCTAGGGGCCTCAGTAGCCTCCATAACGAAAGATTTGCGGAGTGTCTGGCCTTGAGCTGAAGATGGATGTATAGAAGCCGAGCTCTTTTTGGGCGAAATAGACACCTTGTCCATGCTAACAGGTGGGCCGCGCATCTTGGGTGTCTGAGGGCGAGCAGCCGTTGGTGAACGTGGCGACTTAGGGAAGCGAGGTGATTTGGGCGTAATGGGTGACATCATAGAAGCAATGTGGGCCTTTGGTCGTGGGCTCATTGCCACACTGGTACGGCTAGCCCGAGACAAGTCCCGGGTACTCTGTGGTCTACGAGGCGAAGGCGAAGGAAGTAATGACCCCGCAGTAGGTGACGTAAGATTTAATGTCACTGACCGAACTCCAGTATCAAGCTTAAGTCTACTGGTACGTTTAGAAGGTAAAGCAGCACCAATAGTAGGAGATTGAGGAGGCGGCGCACTAGCTGGTGTCAAGCAGTCCGCAATGTGCATAGGTGAGCGGAAAGTGTTGGCGGTAGTAGGAGTGGCACTTGATTTACTGGAACGAATAGGCGAATCTTCAACTGTCGGAAGCGTACGAAGAGCCGGTGGGGGCACCTTTCTGACACCAGAGATACGAGATGTTTCCCTGAAGGACAGAGTATCGGTTGACGGTGAGCGAACCACTGAGAAACGACGACCAGAAGCATTAGGGACGGAGAAATTGGGTACAGACAAATTAGCAGATCCACCGTTAGAACCACTAGGAGTCAGTATCTCAAGAGACGACCGTTGTCTGTTAGACTCAACAGATCTAGCAATAGAACGGAAAGAAGAAATGGACTGAACAGAGCGGCGCTTTTCCCTGTTGGAACTAGCAAAGCTGGTTTCGGCAGTCTCAATACCAGTAGCAAATGTGGAGCGTGTAGGGGAGCAAGTAGGAGACGAGTTGCTATTCGCGGAAACCGAGTTGGATGATATGATGGAAGAAACCACTGAGACGCGGTTTGGATGGTCACGGAGACGTTCCAACTGGCGGCCATTGTGAGAAAGAGCAGAAGAGGTTGAGTCGTCATCAGCGCCATTCTCGGCGATTGGGGAAGGCATCTCCATGTCTGAAAAGCTATTGCGGTTGCTACGGCTATTCCAGCTAGCTGTCGAAAGCTGCTCGACTGACAAATTCTTTGAGAAGCGAGCAGGATCGCGGACAACCAGGTTACGCTGGCTAGCTTGTGGATGCAGACGGTCATCAGATACGGGGGTTACTTCTCCGGTCTCGGTAACAAGCTTCTTGCCGCCAACAGATTCGATCTCACGCCTGAGAACAGTGATCCAACTAGTCATGTCTTCGCCATTTTCAAAGACCATGAGAAAGTTGTTGGCGTGCTTCTTCTCCATGATACGGCTAAAAATGGAGCGTGAGTCGTTGGCCATAGTTCCATCAGATTCCATAGCAGAAGAGACTTGAAGAACCCAGTGTTTCCCAGGGAAAACGTCGGCGGCAAATGCAGCAGAGTCCTTGCTAAGAGTGAGGATCTTCTCTGGGAGTCTATCGTAGGCACCCTGGCCTGAATACTGGAGGAGGTAACCAGAAGTAACCAAGACAAAGATTTTGTGAGTCCATTCAAAGCGAGGCAAAGAGAGGTTCCGACGGTGAGACTTGCTCTTGCGAAGAGTGGCGATAGTAATAGCGTCAACAGCAGATTTCATCTCACCATCAGCCTCTTGGGCAGCCTTGGCTTCTGCTTCCTTGGCGGCGGTTTTCCTCTCGTGTGCTTTGAGTATGACATCAGCAGAAAGGGAAGAGGCGGGAAGACGACTGTGCTTGATAGCTTGAGGGTAGGCTCTGAATAGCGGAGGTGGGTCCCAGGTGGCGATTGAAGTCTTGACGGTCTTGTACAAAGGTTGAGGCAAAGGTACTGCACGTTCTCCGTGTGAAGATGGAACTCTGGGAATTGGCACTCCGGCTGGTGGTGAAGAAAGAGGCCCTTGTTCATCAGAGTTTGCGGCAAGCTGTGTGTCTATGACGATAGCTGGGCGGCGGTTTTTGGAAGGGCGGAATCTTATGGTTCTCTCATTGGGGTTTCCACGAAGCGTATCCATAGACAGCATCTCAGCAAGAGTACCGCGAATCTTGTGTGTCGACTTGCCTGACGGTTCCCGAGAAAGTGTGTTGGTTACATTTGGACTGATGGGACCAGAGGTGCTGGTACGAGATGATGTTGACGGTCTACCAACAGACTCGGAGTCGTTACTAACAACTGGCGATAAAGGGGTAGGTTGAACTGAAGACGCCGCAGCAGCTTCTTTGAGTGATAATATAGATTCCTTCCGTAGCGAGCGGTTAAACAAATTCCGCAAACCCAAGCGCGATTCCCGACGCATCTTTTCCGGCTTAAGTGGAACACGCATGTCGTCAGTAGAAGGGGTGAGCTCAGAAGGGCGTAGTCGTCTCACTGGGATCGAAGCGGTAGATTGGAGATTATCCAATATAGAAGGAGACTCTGATGGCTGGACATTGGCGGCCGAAGTCGTTGGTCTCCGGGTAGAGACGGACATTTTGAATGTGAATTTTAGGTGGTGGTTGGTGAATAAGAAGGCGGTAAGAATATGAAGAGCTCAATACCGAGACAATCAAAGGCCGGTGTACAGTGGCGGACGGGGAGACTCAGATACAGCGGCAATGAGGTGAAACAAAACACTCGGGAGCGGCAGTTGTGTAAAAACTGTGGCGTTAGTGTAGCTGTAAAGTTGAAGAGTCAGTCTGTGAAAGTGTCTCTAGAAAATGTCTGGAGCTGTCTGTCTGGTGGTGATGCGTAGAAGCGTAGAATTAAGTGAAGTGGAAAACGAAAACCGCGTAATAAAAGACGTCAAAAATCAAACATTAAAAGTAGAAAGAAACAAAACTGAAAAAGACAAAAAAGAGAGACTGAGGGTGGGATAGGGCAAAGATCAAAAAGTGAAGCCGTTACAGCGAAATATCAAGAGAGCGTGAATAGTTGGATCGAGTGGGGGTCATTAAACAAAAAGAGCGGACGTAATGGCAACAGACAAAAGGAAACAATAGAACAGTTGTGGCGGTTGAAGAACCGGAAGCAACTCAAAATAGACGTGAATATAAAAAAAGAGAGAAAGAAGAAAAGAAAAGAGGAAGTTGAAAAAAGAAAAAGAGACCGGTCACGACGTAGTAACAACTGACGTAAAAAAGTCCAGGAAATCGGAGGCAGGAAGGAAGCTCCGGGCCAGGGTACGATATAAGCTGTTGTTTACTATTTGGGGAGTCGTTGACGAACACTTTGACGTCTGCGAACGGGGAAAGAGGCGAAGAGGGTAAAAAAGGCACAAGCTCTGGGGTAGTAATGGAACTTGCCCGACTTGGACAATCTTGGACTTGAACAAGATGACGGACTCCTTGAAAAAAAGCAACGCGGGAAGAGTAAAAAAGCAACCTTGAAAATTCGCGCAGCTGACTACAGCGGTTCTGGACACTCATGTATGGACATATATACAATGTGTGTGTGTATATTGTGCAATATGGATTTACCCGCCACTTTCCACGGTTGGTTCGTTTGAGAAGCTCATTTGTTTCGAAATCTCAGTCTTGTGGCTGGTGACTTCGCATTCGTCCTCGCTCGGTAGGTTTCCGCGTACGCCACTGGACAAGTCACTGGCGTTTAACACAGGCCAGGGTAACAAACAGACAGACAGACAAACTTATAGATAAAAAGCACTTACATTGAAAAGGAAAATCAGGAAAATAGACTTGGTCAGTGACCAACAGGCGATATTTGTGCGTGTAATGCACCCAGCAAGCACAATCTCATAAAATGACTGTGCGTATAAGTGAACGGACTCGATGAGTGGATGACGGTGGCTATTGTGTCCTCCAGGGATGAAATGCAACGCCAAGTAGAACAGTGACTTGTCAGCAGACAAGTTATTATACTGGCTGAATATGCAGAATCCCACTTGGAGACAAAATCAAAAACTTTGGTCCGGTTGTGACACCCGCGTCAACTTGTCTCGGTCCTTTTTTCTACTCCCTGTACCGTAACAGTACAGTAGAGTTACAACCAAATAAGCCCTCTTTTCAGCAAGCAAGTTGTACTCGGTATCCTCCCAATCAAAAATGACCAACAAGTCAGTGGAAACAGGGGTTCAAGACAAGAACAACAGAAAGCAAGCCAAGGCCGTCATCGACTCCAGTGGCGTTTAACTAAATAGTCGGACGTGTTGGTTGGCTAGTAACAAGTGAGGGTGCGTGCCAAATCAAAAAAGTTGGATGATGTGATGTTTGTTTATGCGGTTGACGCAGGAGAGACGTAGGATTAGGTGGGATATGCAAAGACGTGAATCGTAAAAACGTTTGTTTCGTTCCTAAAACAATGATAGGAATGAAGGAGTAAAGTAAGTTGTACTATAAATGAATGAACAGAACAAAAAAAAAGGGCCAGAAATGTAGTGTAACCCACCAAGACATGAACAAAAACTAGAAGAATCAAGACCCGTCAAAAGCAGAGACAACAAGAACAGTCAAACAGAAAAGACAGAGACAGACCCGTCTTCATATCTACTACCGAACTGGACTAGACTATCTAAGTGACCCCAGGTCCTCGCTCTCTGGCTAAATTGTCCCCGACAAGGACCGACTGACAAACGACCATCGCCTCCACTGAAACCCCCAGTCGAGATCCCATCACCAGTCACAAGTCACAGTTTATAGTGAAAAGAAGAAGGGTGGTTGTTGCTTAATCTTGTTGACAAAAGAGACGAGAACAACTCACATGGGCATGTTCACAGCACAGGGTATTTTCATAGACTGTTTTTTTTTTACAATACATGGTCTTTTAGTTGGCCCGTGTTATGACGCTGTGGCCGGAGTTATATGTGTACATAACAGAAGAAATGCATAAAAGGTACATATGTTCATAGATACACTACTTACTGCATGTGTTCATATGGATCTAGGGAACTATCATACTACTCCGATGCCGTACTTGATCAAACTTAAGGATCACGTCAAGCCACAACAACCGCAGTATTCCCACAAACATCTCCGTCATCACTAACAAACAAAAAACGTGACAATTCGAACAACGCATTGAATCAGTCTACTAAGCCCATTCGGTATCTTCCACTAGTTCATCCATCAGACCCAGAAAAAGATGGTCTAATTTCCAATCTGGTCCAATGATAACATGTAAGTAACCCTTAAGCCTTGGTTACAACGACCGTTTGCCCCGAGTTGCTTCTTGTGCATTGCTTTTATATGTACATATACAAACAGTCAAGTTCCGATCTGCACCTCCGTCACGGTTTTTCTTGTAGCAATCGATCGGTGATTTATCCTCCCGTTCAGTTGTCCTACTTGACATGTCGTACATCGTACTTGGTCGTCATATCCGACTAGACCTTGCACCACGATTTCGTCGAGACCGAGATAGAACCTTCTCCCGCAAGTCATGATATCTAGCGACGCCACAAAACACTCTAAACCACGTTGTAATCCCCTCCAGACTCACTTATCTCTTTAGTCCTAGAAAAAAGATCAGCAGAATAGAGGGAGACGCCGTGATTACTGATTTCCCTTCGTTTGAACTTTTCACTGTCACAAGAAACGAACTGTCGATACTTTCCTAATACAAATAGATGGGCCCGGGGCTGAAAAATACTGAGAAAAAGGGATCGGAGATGCGATGGTCTACGCCTTCAGGGTACGATCGTCCTCCTTTGTTCTTTCCGGGATATAGAAACTAAACAACAACGACTATCCTCGTATCATGGTCGCCTTGTCGACTTTACAAGGACTTGGGTTTATAAAAAACAAGATGAAAGCTAAAGAAAAACTTGGAAATTCAGCTACACTTATTGCATAATTCCGTCTCAAGATAGACGATGTGGTAGGGTTAATTAGGGTAAACTACAAACACCAAATTTTCGTGATACTCTCAGACACGTCCTAAAATGGGCTCATATTACGAATGAGGAAAGCCACGTCCACCTGAATCAATACAAGCACCTGTCGAATCCTTTACAGCCTCCACTTTGTAGCTCTAGAAGCGAAAAAGGATATATCAAGCATTCGAGTCTTCTCGATATCCATTTGACAGCATAATTCTTCACGGAATAAAGCCTAGAGAACCACAAAATCTAGTGTTTCATTGTACCGCGCCAAGTTAACCTCGTGGCTGGAAACAACCGTGACCCGTCAAAAACATCTCATGAATCGTCGGCTATCTCGAGTTTGGACATCCACAAATGGTGCAAAACGATTCATACACTTGTTGTATATATGTTTGTATATCTGAGTGGGAATCAAAACCCAAACATTCTGTTCCTGCAGTTCACCGGCCGGCATACTAAGTAGAAAGGAACAAAGCAAGACACATGGCTGTTCCTACATTAGTGCAATCCATTCAACTTCCACTTAAACTACATGCATAAATCCGAATCTGCATAAACCGCACCAATACTATGTCTTCATTATAGCCTTACGCCTCCCAAAATCTCATCGTCGATCTTGTTTCCTCGTTAGTTTTCTCGTCATTCGCAAATCCCAGCCTATCTCGTTCCACAATCTCCCATAATCTCCGCCAAAACTATGCACCAACATAAACTTTATCCCTCCAATTATGACGACCCAACCACTTTCATCGTACACAGACACGGCCGTGAGTCTACACTGTCAAAGCCTCCCTTCAGAAAACAAAAAAAAAAAACGTGTTTTCCAAGTGTAAAGCCAGACTCTTGGGACGCGTCGTTCGGGGCTTGTGCTTTTGTAATGCGCCGTTGTCAAGAGAATGGGTTGTTTCCGGCAGGTCAGTGAAGAAAATTCTACGACTCGTGGCTTTGGCCGTTGATCATTCGGCCGCAACCTGCCGCCAGCGTCTGACACCTTTAGTCGACCACTTCATTTTTGTAGTGACATCACAGGGATAGACAGGGATTGTTGGTACTCTCGTGGCTCGCCCAGCCTCCGTCATGACGATATAGATATTGGTACCGTAGGCGCATTTAAGTCTATGGAGAATAAGAGTTCCGATTTGGAAACTATACAGACTCTCGTATATAAGAAAAGAGGCATCGTACATACATTGGCCTTTGCTTCTTAGTTTATATTAGATTACATCTGAATTCTCCACTTGCGTTGGTCTTAGGTGTGGGACCTCATTGACCATGATATCGGGATTTTGGTTGGAAGTTTGACTATCTATCATTATTGTGGCGGGTAGTCATGTGGGAGTTGAGAGGTTGACTTGGTTATGAAATTGGTTCATCCATCAGAAGTTGTACGTCATATTTGTAGGTGACAGCACTATTTCGATGTGGACTCCAGTTTAGGCGATATGCTTGAGTAGAGGAGTCTTTTGGTTAACAACAACGAACATGGTCTCAGAAAGGAATACCAAAACATTTCGAGATATCAAAATATGAAGAAACCCACATCATTATTAGATTGTACTTCCGCTCGTAGAAAGTTAAAAATCAGTATGACGTCGTGTCTACTCGCGTATCTATCACCCGATATGGGTGATCAAGGGACAAAACTCCATCCAGATAGAAAGACCCGGATAATGTTGGAATGTGACATAAGTGTACCTGAGAAAACATATCTCCATGTTGTACCACTGAAATGATACACACGTGAATACCTGAACAACTGCTCACGATATCATCACGCAACCTGGTGTGTCTATCTTAGATTCACTAAGACTAAAGAACAACATCTAGTGACTCCTTAGGCTGCAACGCAACAAAATACACTATGACCTAGAGTACGGATACTTACATACACGCCAGGAAACAATGATTTTCTGCATGCTGTTGAGTTTTGTACTTCAATGGATTGCCGTTACGATCTACTTCTCCACTCACACGTACACACACATCCAAGTTACTTCCCACTTACGATATTGTCTCACCATGGTACGACTAAAGGCACGATCCCCTATGGTAGGTATCAATAGATCTACCATACATTACTCAAACCTTAGCGAACCGGACACACACTACAACCAAATTTTAGTCTACAATCAACACCATATACTTTCCCGATAACCCCGACAAGCGAAACAGACTAGCTAATACTCCCACAGCAACTCATATTTCCACATGACCACAAGTTCAACAAGAATCTCCTCCTCTTGTGCCACCGTTCCCAGGCCCATCCCGACGTAACACAGAAGCCTCGCCTTCCCATTCAAAAAGAGGCAAATTCCGTAGGACCGGATAACCCTAAGACTGATCACAGAATAATGAACCGATTCGGCACGGGAAATGTGGGGAAGATTTGCCGATCGACGTGGGTCTATGTTGGAATGACATCATGAATAATGTAGTGATGGCGAAGTCAGAGCGACTCATTTCAGTATCAGACTGGAAGGGAGACGTGGTTGGTGATGAAATAACATTCCATCAGGGGGATTTGCCCACAGATAGGCGACAACGTGATGCTGATTCCACCAGATGTACATGCAGTAATAATAACAGCTCATTAATGATGTCCTGTCGTTTATTCAGAAAGGATGCAATAACATGCGGTGGTTGGTGCCTTTCCGCTGTATAATGCTACTGAGGCACATATAGCGCTGGATGCACTACCAACTAATTCAATTGAGAGTAATGAATTGAAAGATACAGTTACTGAAAAGAAATGTCTTGCTTTTGTGGGAGTCGTAGTTGGTTAGCGCACTTACGATTACACTATTCATATCAACAGTCAAACCCCTCATCAACTAACACCAAAACAGAAAGACCCTCCAATCCAGGCCATGTCCCGTCTCATCTAAAGCACTACACACAAACGACTCACGTACCGTCCTGCCCTCCTTCAACCTACCCAAAATCACAAAACACCTCAACACACATGCGCTTTCTTCCCGTTCCTCCCTGCACCAATCACGCTAGTCTATGTAGGAAGGGTACTTTCCATTCCCAATCCGTTTTTGAGCCCATGCTTGTCTTGTCCCTTCACACCCAAAAACCTCCCCAGTGGCAAGACCTTCTCCAACAGGAAACCACCAAAACCTACGCTCGTAAACCCAAAAACCTTCTTTTTTTCCCCAAATTAAATCTTATTCCTTTGTTATTTCACCCTTTCCAACAACAACAACATCATTCACATTCACTCCGCGACAAAGTCATCATGTCTGATACCCCACCTGACATCAACATGCCCGACGCCCCCGCACCCTCCGAGAATGCGGGGCCGTCAATGGAAACCCTAACCCAAACAACCGACTCGCTTGCTCTCAAAGAAACCTCAGAATTCTCCATGTCCCCCGTGCCTGTTGGCGGAAGCGCAGCGAACCCCACGGGAACCAAGTCTTTACATGCCACGGCTCTGCGCAACAGCAAGATCCAATCGGATACAGGCGGCACCTCGACCAGTATGTTGAAATACAGAGGTACCCCACATAACCCACTAACACCACTAGGAGCCACTTCGCCATCACCTTCAGTTCTCTCGGAGGCCTCGCATACAGCTCACGCCGGTTCAACCGCCCCCACACCGCGTGCGACCAGTCCCACGCTCGCACCCGCGCCTACATCCAACGGGCCCTCGACTCTCGGAACTCCTCCTTCGGTGCAGACCCCCCCTAACCCCCTCCTTCCCACCCGCCGCAAGTCCATCCTACTGAACGTGCAAAGCTATGAACCCAACATGCCAGCCCCTGGCGAAGTCGCAACCTCTCCCGCGACCTCGCGGCGGCCCAGTTTCGGGTTCCCAACTTTGGGAAGTACCGCCGGATCGCCTAAGAGGCTGTCCACGGGGCACGGGAGACAGAGTAGTTTGGGAGAGATGCATCAAGAATTAGAATTTGAACAGGAGGCTCAGGTTGTAAGTTGACTGTGTTCCGGGATACGACAAGGTTGACTAACACACTTAGAACCGGCTCCTTGGGATGATCCGTGCCCAACAAAATGAACTCCAAGCACGTAAATCGCCATCATCACCCAACGCCATTGATGACACCTCACCAACCACAAGCAACCCTAACGTCAACCAACTTCCACGGTCTCGTCCTCCTAGTTTCTCTCATCACAGACGCACTTCAAGTATTGACCCTGAAGCCGGACCTTCAAATATCCCTCGGCGAACATCCATCGTTACATCCGCATCCCGGATCCGCGGAGATTCATTCAGTGGAGATAGTGACGTAGGTCGCGATGAGAATGCTTACTACCAGGCCGAGGCTCAAATTATGACACGGGAGAATCAGATGCTTAAACATCGTATTAAGGAGCTTGGTAAGTATCTAACACTTCAATCCAACCCACATCACAATACATTCTAACGTTATTCACAGAAAAACTAGTAGCTGATCTAAACCGGAACTCCCCTACGTCTGCTCATGACCCCGTGAGACCATCGGCTTTGGCTGAATGTCGTATGGCTGATGATGAGAAATAGACCAGCCTGTTTTTCTTGTTTGTTTTTATGAATGTCTTTGGAAATAGCACATCTGCATCACTGGGCTGGCTTTTTGTGTACTTTATCGGGGGTTGTCTGCGTTGCTTGTCTTTCGTTATTCTTCACAAGTCTAGGCGTTTATGGGATCAATAAATTTCATCAAAAAAACATCACTCTCATCTGTACTTTCCAATTTTGAGGGACATCGTGGAGTGATTGACATTACAAACAGTCTATATAGTCTGCCCTTAACCAAAAATTAAAAGCGACCGAAAAGGAAAACATGTCAAATAGTATTTTGGGTCGCACGATTGATGACAATAGGAATCAGAGACACATAACATGGACATAACAGGGACATTAACGAGCGTGATAGAGGGAAATCCAAAAACAAAAACAATGACTCGTTGCCAAGTCTACACTTAAAGGCAAGTGAATGGAACAATCGATATGATGGCATAAAACAGGAAAAGGAAGGAAACCAAATGTATAAAAGGAAAGCAAAGAAACGTGGAAACCTCCGGACCGATACCCAGCCAAAACCTGAAGTATAAAGAAAAAGAAAACTACCAGTCCGAACAAGGCTCCGATGGAAAAAAGTGCAGTGTATGGGGAAATGACGGGGTATTGCGAGAAACGACATGTGAAGAAGGGAATAGCAAAATAAAAAAAAACACCAGTGACAATAACAGAGAAACATGCAGTGAAGTGACAAGGAAAGGGGAATACGTGAAGTGTATGCAGGGGACGGAAACGGAACAGGGAAGTGTAGTACAGAGGCCAAGAGGTCGGCCAAGACTCCTCAGCTTGTAGCTTAAGCAACAGTCTGGCGCTTGACAAGCTCGCGAGCCCAACGAGCAGTCTCAATGGTACGGGGAGCAAAGTCCCGGCTGCTCTTGGTCTCCTTGATGAGGCCAGTGAGCCACTCCTGCTGAAGAGCGGACTTAAGCTCACCATTGGGGAAGGCATCGCACAGGTCGCTAAACGGAACACAGTTAGTTGACTATCAACATGGAAACAAACCCGGAAATATACATACCCAATAACACCCATAGCGGAGCGCAGAAGAGGTTCACTACGGTTGAGGTAGTTCACAGCAATGCTGTTCAGCAGAGAGAAGATAGACTCGACGTAAGGCTGCAGAGAAGCGGCTATAAGAGGATTGTTGGTTAGTCACATGATGATTACTCAAATTGAAACTCGATAAAAACTTACCCTGTCCACTGCCCTTCATGGCAGGAATGATGCCACCCCAAGCATCCATGATACCCTCACGGAGAGAAATGACATAATCAACCAGATCGTAAGAAGAACCATCGGTAGGAGCATCGATAGTAGCAGCCTGTTGAAGCACCTGAGCAACAACATCCAGGTAGGCCTCGAAAGCACCCTCAATAGCGAGGGCAATGTCACCAAAGCATTGGAGAATGGTTGGCTTGAACTGGTTGGAAAGACTCTCACTGCGCAGGTTGTTGAGAAGGTAGTTCATGAACTGGTCGCAGTAGGGCTGGGTGGCAGGGCCCAGGGAACGAGTGATGTCGCTGACCAGGCCGATAGCCATAAGGCACAGCGCCGGCTCCTCCTGGTTGCTGAGAGCGTTGTACAGGAAGGGGCTGAAGGCCTCCATGTACTTGATAAAGTCCTCACTGACAGCAGTGGAAAGGGCACCAATGGCAGCAAAGACAGCCTCAGGCACTGGAGACTTGGGTCCAACAGTGGAGAGAATGCTCAGAAGAGCCTGCATGATGCGGTCACCCTGAGGCGCAATCTCGGTATCGAGACGGAAAATGATGCCCTGAAGAACAGAGCAAAGAGAAGTCTGGATATCAGACAAGGTGATTCTGTCTTCGACAGAGACAACCTGCGACTGCATGGGAATGGTCTCCTCAAGACGCTTGATAATCATGTCCGAGAGCTGGGCAACAGTGGCCAATGACTCGACAGCAGAGTTCTGGACAAAAGAGTTGATGACCTCGTACACGGCAGTGCGAGTTGACGAATCACAGCTGCTTTGGCCAGCCATGGTAACGAGTTGCTCGATGCTGGTGTTGAAGTGAGGAGTAAGAGCGTTTTGCTGGGCCGAAATGTCACCGGCGAAGCGCTCCGCCAGGTTCATCAGAGTCCAGCAGCACGAAGCAGCCATCTTGGGGTGAGACGCCAGGCCAGTAAACAACGCCTCAAGGAGTGGCTGCAGGTGGGTGGCATCGATGGCCTCAGGGCAGGCCTCGGTGATGCGACCGAGAGTGTAAGCAGCAGAGTCACGGACGTTCAGGTTAGCGTCACTCATGACCTCAATCATGGCGGCAAGACCGTTACGAACAATAGGCTCCAGAACCTTCTCCTCGGGGCCCTCCATGACGGCACCGAAGGCAGACACAGCGGCATCACGCAGGTGCCAGTCCTCAGACCGCAAGTTAGCCTCAACAAAGCTGAGAACATGTGGCAGAATAGCCGCGCGAACAGCCTGAGCATAGAGGGACAGGCACTGGTAGGCAGCACGAGACAAGTTGTACTCATCGTCAGTAGCATCTTCATCCTGCTTGGCCAACAAGTTGAGCAACTCAGGCACAACTTCAGGCGCAGCAACACGAGCAAAGTTGTAGAAAGGACGCATCTGGTCCGAGTTCTCTACCTGAGAGTTCTCGTCCTCAATGTTGATTTCCTCCTCGCAAACTGTGCTCCAGAACTCAACAGCCAACTTGGCGACATCCTCATCGTCACTGCGCATGC
The DNA here is from genome assembly GCA_000712465.1 of Huntiella moniliformis. Classification (NCBI taxonomy): domain Eukaryota; kingdom Fungi; phylum Ascomycota; class Sordariomycetes; order Microascales; family Ceratocystidaceae; genus Huntiella; species Huntiella moniliformis. The sequence goes on from JMSH01000044.1 coordinate 159,657, forward strand.
CAATGATGGTGAGACCAAAGAGAGCCTTCTCCATGTAGAAGCGCATGTTTTCGTAGTAGAGCGACATAATGCGGTTCAAGCAACCGAAAGCACCCTGCTTCACACGGTCGTCGTCAGACTGTGTAGCCTCGCAAACAACCTGCATGATGTAGTTGCGCTCGCCCTCGTGCTTGAAGTTGTTACCAACAAACTCTAGCGAATCGCCAAGAGCAGTGATGGCAGACAGGCGGACCTCAATGTTGGTCTCCTCCTGACGGGCGCCCTGGACGACGGCTGTGAGAATAGCGTTGGAGTGCTGAACGAGCGACGCGCGCAGCTCAGGGTCTTGAGACTCGCAAATGTAACCAATAGTGGTGAGCGAGGCCTGCTTGAGGTTATCAGAGCCTTCGCTAATGCTCTTAACAAGGATGGACATGAGGTCCTGCCATTGCTCACGGGGCAGCTCAAGAGCGGCAATGGCGGCAATAACTTGGGCGGAGGCGGCACCAGCGCGGGCGTTCTGAGAACCGAGAGTCTGAAGAGTCAAGGTCTTGATCTGGGACTTGGTCTCATCGTCCGTTTGTTGCAGCCATTTCGCCTGCAGTTCCGGCTGACGGGCGGCATCTCTGGCAGTAAAGGCGTTCTTCAACGCAATACCAGCAGCGGCTCTAATTGAAGTATCGTTTTCCTCCTTAGCAAGCTCCTGAACGAGCGAGACCAAGTAGAGAGGCTATTGTATACAAGAATAGTGTTAGTGTACTGTGTTACAGGGGGTTAAATACAGGAAGCCACTAGAGGCGGAAGGTGCAGGTGCAGGTGCGGTGCAAGGCTGTGACGGAAGACAAGGGCAGACAGGGCAGACGACAGATAGAGAGCGATAGAGAGTAGACGACAAAGGGAAGCGATAAGTGACACATTGTGACACATCTTGACACATCGTAATAGATGGTCGTGTAGACAGCAAGACTGACCCCTCATGTAGCGATTTGTTCGTCTCTGTCAGCCGACACCTTGCGACCGAGAAGCACATTATATGCAAAGCCCGCACGCACAGCAGCCACACCATCGAGAAACAGCAGCAGCAGCAGCATTAACGTACAAAGTTGGTCTCGGCAGCCTGGGCCAGGGCCTGTTCGGCGCCATTTCTGGTCGCGGCATCTACGGTGGGGAAAAGACTGAGTCAGTACGGACAAGTTGAGGTGACATGTGATTTCACATCTAGGGTCGAGGGGTCTATTGAGCAAGCAGGACGGCGTTGTCAAAGGTCACGAGATATTCTTGTTTCTGTTCGTTTTGGCTTTCGCGTGGGTTGACAACGGTGACGGACCCCTCACCAAGCTTAGCCCCGAGCCACTCGATAGCTCTAGTAGAGACCCAAGACAAAAGAGACAAAGTGCAGCGACGTACCAGGCGACAGAGAGTTGGTAAGAACACCAGTGATCTCGGACATTGCGAATTGTGGGGTTTCTTTTTTTTTGTTTTTAGAAGGCTGAGGACAGAAGGAGGAAGGGTTGATGGACGTCGGAGCGGAGAGCTATCCTTCGGCGTTGCTTGACCAATAGCGATGCAAGAACGGCCAGGGCGGCAGCGGACAGCGTTGAAATGTACGACGACGACGAAGATGGAAGATAACCGAAGTGAAGGCGGATGTTCCTTTGTCTCAATACGTGGTCCCAAGAAAGCACCAGTTTTGTTCTATTTTTTTTTCGTTTCCGCCGGCAGTCGTGATGGAAAATCTCGCAGAGATGATGAAGCCAAAGTGTGCCGTTCAGAAAAGTGTGAGGAAGAAGCTTGGGAGAAAAAGAAGAAGGACAATAGTTCAAGGAGAAATAAAGGAAGGCAAGTTATCTGTAGCCAAATTCGGAAGGGGCGAGAGAAAGAGCGAGGGATGAAGAGAGTGAAAGCAAGTTTAGAGAACGAGAGAGACAAGTTGATAAATGGTATCCTGGCTCGGGTCCTATTTTTCTCAGGTAGGTCAACAAGCGTCAATCAAGGAAAGAGGAGTTTGGGGAATTAAAACCACTTGAGTAGGGAAAAAAAATCAGAAGGTTTTTGGATCAACGAAAAAAAACAAGTCGGAAAAAAAAGCGAGCTATGGGTGTAGAATATATTCACAGAAGGTCTTTTTACGGATGAGGCTGAGATAGGGTGATAAACGGGACAACTAGTTACAGAGACAAGGCTGACAAAGAGGGTGCAGTACATATGTTATGTATAGTGTAATGCAGTGCAGGTGACAAATGGAAACGAGCAGGAAGCAGAACAAAGACCTGTGAAGTTATAAGGAAGACGAGCTGTAACCCGCAGGCGAGGCCAAATCCAGAAACTTGATCAAAATATGGTGCTGTTTTAGGAAAGGTGCTCCAAACATCGGGCGGGACTAAGAAGTAGCAAAGCTCAAGAATCTGTTACAACAGGGGGTTATAGGCGTCTACATGCATGGCATACAACAATGCCTAGCCTAGTCGTCATATAGTTTAAGCAGTTAGTTCCCTAAGTAACAGGTGCAGGCAGTTAAGTTTTGTTAAGAAAACAGTAACAACGAGGGGGTTTTACAAGAGCTAGACCAGTCTTCAGAAGGTAAGTACCAGCAACAAACAACAGCCTTTGGATAAGACTACCGTCACCCCGCCAAAACCAGGACAAATTCCCGTCTACTAAAGAATCTTTCCGGGGAACGAGAACCACTCAACATCTGAACAAAAAAAAAACATCAGTCTCCCTTTGTCCTTAGCCACCCAAAAAAGCATCCCATATCTGATAACCCAAGGGCATGTTGTCCCACCCCAAACGCGTTTAAGACGAGCTCAAAGGAGTCATCTTATTAGGCAACCGTCTTTATATATTCACTGAAAAAAAAAGTACATGAATGGAGGGGTGGTAATTACTCTATGCGGACAAATTCTAGACTCTATTGACATCACCTTCCCTTCTTTCCGCTGCAGGCCGGGCAAAAAAAGAGGGGGAAGGAGGGGGAAACTCAAACTTGTAGTTCCGGTCAAGCATGTGAAACCAGCCCCTTGACTGGTATACCGTTACCCCGCCCAATTCATTGACAACATTCATTCACAAGGGCAAGAAGAAAACAGAAAAGAAAGGGCACTCTATTGCCAGTTCAACCAGAATGTCAGTCTGGCCTCATCGCCTCTGCACAGCAACGCAAGATTAACTCTGGGTCCCTCCATTCACAGCGGGGTTCCCCACGTCAAAGGGGCCTATTTGCAAGCTGTCTTGCTCATCGGCTTCAAAAGGCGGGGCAAATCTGACGTCCATGTTTTAACCCTGGTTAGGGTGCATGGTGAGGGGGAAAGACATGGACCGTGATTGGCTAGAGACTTAATGGACAAGATAGTCATCATTCAGACTACGGCACATTGCGAGTGACTTCACGAATGACGCAGCCACACAGTCCCTCTGTGATGAGTGCTGACGTTGCAAGTCAAAGGCTGACATGTCAACTTGACCTCCAACGACTGAGTTGCCAGGCACTCACAGCCTTGCTCGCTACATCAACATTCTCATACCCTGGCAGCCGATGAATCCCCAACACGCAAAGCGTGAAAAAAATCATCAAAATCCCTACACCGATCATCACGCAAACTCCGAGATTCTCCCATCTTCTTCTGCAATCCACAACCCCACTCAGCACGAGGTCCTTGCAACAGGCCCTTGTAGATAACCCATGTTCACGTGATCAATGTCTTTGTGTAACTGAGGAACAAAGGAAGCGGGACCAACCAGCGAAGCGAATGACAACCTTAGTACTATAATCTTGAATAAAACAAGGTGATTCAAATATGTGAATTCAACTCATATACCTCTCGTTAATCATATCGCAAAACAAACCCGCAAAAAAGCGAAAAAAAACCCAAGAAAACCCAGAAAGGAACCAACCCATTTTTCAACAAAGCGTTTAAAACCCTTATTTCTGATCCAGAATGGCCGCCAGGATCGGCGACCCCGGCGCCGGCGTCTGCGGACGGCTAGCAGCGAACTGTATGGAACGGACAAAGCAAATTGGTTAGCACGATATGTATTAAAAAAGCGCCGACAGGGAAAATGACGAAGAAAAAACAACGAAAAACAATGGAAAGGAAGCAGGAAGCAGCCCAGGAACACGCTGATCATCAGCCCACCGGGCCTAGGAATCCGTTGCTCTCCGGGTTTACCAGCTGACTAACTGACAGGCTCCGTCACTGCGGTAGCAAAACTTTTTTCAGGGTGGCTCCTCATGTTGGCCCACTGTGCCAACGAGCCACAGGGCCGACTCTTGGTAGCCGGCCCGCTATAGTAGTATAATACAGGAGTAGGACAACAATAACAAGCAAAACAGGAAATCAAACAAAACGCACAAACCCTTGGTCTACCATAACGGGGCAGGTCTCTGCTCTAAAGCTTGCTCTCCCGAACGGTGCCATCGGGTTGCGTTCTAGTAGCCAGGAAGCAACTCACGTTACTCGCCGCACTCAACAGCGCAATCAGCGAACTCTGCACCACATCCTCGTGGATACCCACACCCCAAACCTTCTCCTTAGATCCTCCTACAGAGCACTGCACGTACGCAGCAGCCTTGACGTTGGCACCCGACCCAATGGCGTGCTCCTTGTAATCGGCGACATCCAGATCCACGCCCAGAATACCCCGCAGGGCACTGGCCAGACTGGAAATGGGACCGTTACCGCGGCCGCGAATAGTGTACTCCTTGCCATCAACCTCAACAACACCCTCAAATACACGCTTCATGTTAGTAGTGTCCTGGCTCTTGCCCTCAGTGGGTGGCGCGGGGCTCGACGTGCGATCGGGCGAAATAGAGTAGTCGATCAGCTTGAAGCGCTGGCTCTTCTTGTGGAGAGAGTAGGTGGTCTCGAACAGCTGGGCAATTTCATCGGAAAGCAGCTCGCGACCAAGCTTGTCGGCTTGCGTCTGAACAATCGACGAAAAGGCAACCTGTAGACCACGCGGCAGGTCGAGTTCCAGCTTGCGCAGAATGATCCAAGCCGCACCACCCTTACCCGACTGGGAGTTGACACGGATAATGGCCTCGTAGGTACGGCCAATGTCGCTGGGGTCCAGAGGCAGGTAAGGAATTTGCCAGTGGTCGTTGTCGCCCTTGCCCTCGGCTGTGCGAATCTGGAATCCCTTCTTGATGGCGTCCTGGTGAGATCCAGAGAAGGCGCATACTACCAGAGAACCACCATATGGAGCTCTAGCGTGTACGGGAATCTTGTTGCACAATTCGACAGTGTCAATGACCCGCGTCATGTCGGAGAAGTCGATGTTAGGGCTGACACCCTGAGTGTAGAGGTTCAGCGCCAAAGTAACCAGATCAACGTTTCCGGTACGCTCACCGTTTCCAAACAGGCAACCCTCTACTCTGTCAGCACCGGCCATTTGAGCGAGCTCAGCAGCAGCGACGGCGCAGCCACGGTCGTTGTGGGGGTGCAGAGAGACACAGACGGTCTCCCGGTTGGTGATGTTGCGGCAGAACCACTCAATCTGATCAGCGTAGACATTAGGAGTCGACATCTCAACAGTAGCGGGCAGGTTGAAAATGATGGGGTTCTCCTTGGTGGGCTCCCAGGCAGCCTTGACGGCCTCGCAGATCTTGACGGCGAACTCGGGGCTGGTGTCGGAGAAGGTCTCAGGCGAGAACTCGAAAGCCCACTCAGTACCAGACTGGGTAGGGTCGTCCTTGGTCAGGCTACGGACCAGCTTGGTGCAGGCGACGGCCTTGGCGAGGGACTCCTCCTCAGAGCAGTCGAAAATCACCCGACGGAAACACTCGGAAGTAGCAAGGTAAATGTGGATGATGGCCTTCTTAGCACCAGACATGGCCTCAACGGTGCGCTTAATCAGCTCCTCACGGCAGGGAGACAGGACTTGCAGCCAGACATCATCGGGGACGACACCGGGGGTCTCGATCAAGCTGCGGGTGAAGTCGAAGTCGGTCTTAGAAGCGGAAGGGAAAGAGACCTCAATCTCCTTGTAACCCATATCGACGAGCATCTTGAAGTAGCGCCACTTCTCATCGCGGTTCTATGTAGAAAAAAGGCGGTCAGCTAAAGAATTTCGCATATATTCGCATATAGTACGTACCATAGGGTCAACCAGCGACTGGTTACCATCACGAAGGTCAGTAGACAGCCATCTAGGCGCCTTGTCGAGAGTCTTGTTAGGCCATTGGCGATCGGGAAGGTTGACAGGCTTGAAAGGCTTGTACTTCTTCCAAGGTTCCTTGAGCCTGGTAGTAGAAGCAGTGTTAGCGAGGTGACGATGCAGCAAAGCGAAAGCGGCCAAAAGCTTATGACGTCGACTTACATAGGCATTTTGTGTTCTATATATGATAGAAAGCGTAAAAAGTGAAAAAGAAGGAGAATATGAGGATGAAATCTCAAGGGAAATAATGTATTCTCTAGAGATGATTTGTATCCTCGATTTTAATAAAAAACCGGCTGAATAGAAGAATAATAAGTCTGAATAATGAAATTCACGAAAGGCTATTCTGGTTATTCGTCCTTGGTCGCTTTGGTGGGGTCAGAGTTTTTAAAGCTTGCTTTTGGATGACCGAAACAGGGTTCAATAGGATGCGCGAGTCAAACTAGTACACTAGGGTTTGGAGTAGGCTGTGGAGGACACAAGAATGACACTGAACTAACGGCCCGTGTGATGTATTCGGTCCTTAGCGGACTCATGACATGTCATACGTTTGTAATAGAAGGTTGGAGGTAACCGGGACAGTCATGATCTCGTTAAAGCGTCGTCCTAAGCCGCAATTGCGGACATGTATGTACGCCCGGATTCACCGTACAATATTCACAAATGCGGGTTTTGTGCCGTTCAACGGCCCGAGCCATTAGCCGAAGCTGTACGTATGAGCATACGTCAATGACTGTCACTTGAGTCACAACCGGGAGTCTCGAGCGAAATGCATGAAAGGGCGTACAAGTCAGGAACAACTCGTACCTGATGTGATATTAACCCTATGTCCGTGCATGTAGACCCTAGATGTCACTAATACTCCGACAAAATTCCCGGCTAGATGTCCATAAAGGTGTAAGCATGACTCCTATAGCGACCCGGTGAATCGATCAATCGATCGGCCTGTGCATATGAAAACAAGGCTGACTCTAAAATCTAGCCTTGAAAACAATGTGGAGAATAGTTGACGACATTGACTCACGACAATTAGAAAATACTCAATAGTGGACAGAATCATGCAAAACATAAATTGATCTGTGACTGACTGAACAGACTCCGCTAAAGGACGTCGCATTCCGCGAATTAACCGGGAACCAAAAAAGCAACAAAAATGACATGATAAATCAAAAATCCCCAAACCAAACAAGAAATTAACCAAAGACGCCAGCCATGCACAATATATACAAAACAAAAATCAAAACCATCTACCACGTAAACGACTCTTCGACAAAGTCCACAACAGTGCCTTCATCCTGAACTTGCCGCACGCCTAGTCTAACATCATCAGCCAAGGCACCAGCTCCGCACACAGTCACCATCATGGCGCCTTGTTGTTCTTGGACTTCTTTGCGTAACAACATTGGTACGTTTGGACGACCAGGGAACATCTGGACGGTGGCCGAAGCCGAGACGATCTCCCGGGGGTTCTTCGGCCGGGTGATGAATAGTTGGATACGAAGGATATCTTTGCGATTTGGCATGCGCAGGATAGCATCCATCCATGGGCGAACCCACTCCAGGGCTTCATAATCACGGACAATCCACACGAGGGTGAGCCTCCGAGTAGCAACGGTCCCGTCGTTGAAACCCTGGATAATTGGCCGGAGATATGAAATCTGGTGTGTAATACCTGTTGACCCAGCAAAAAGGAGGGCATGACCATAACTTTCCAGGGCGTGGTGACCACCGTAAGGGCCTTCAAAAGCGGCCGGGATGACCAAAGGCTGATCACCAGCGGCTACAGCGCGGTTAAACAACTTGCGTGTAAACCCAGTCTGAGCGCCAATTACAAATGACACCGAAGTCTTCATGAGATGCTTATTGGCGCGAGTAACCATGGTGGCCTTTTCTGATTCGGGGATATTGTCGTTGTCTTCGGTGTGTTCAACCCATGCAATACTGAATGGATGATTCTCAAAAGGGCAAATATCCTTGAAGCGGATGTAGGCATGGGTGCCTGGACGGACATCCAAGTACCGTGGAAGAGTGATTGTGACACGGGTGGTCTCACCAGGCATGGCCTCAACCAACGCTGAACTGTACCCCTTCTTAGCGATGTTGCAGTGAACAAGACGAATAACGCGAACAACCCGCTCAATAAGCCACATGCCAATGATACCGATGATCCAGGTGGTTTGTGGCAGATGACCCAACTCGGTAGTAAGGCAGTGAGCCAGAGTCATGGCAAAGGTAAGAAAAGCGAAGAAAATGTGAGCAGTAAGGAAAGTTTCGTAGAAAGCGTGACGAACAGGTGAAAATGAAGTGATGATGATAGCGACCAAAGCAAATGTACCAACGAAGCCAGAGCTAATAAACGGCTCGTTGGTGAAACGCCGGCCGACGGATTCCCAACCACCATCAGCAGTCTGTACGTACATCCAAGTACCCGTGTGAATGAGAATCTCTAACACACAGAGACGACCGAGCCAACGGTGAAAGAGGTTGTAGGTGTCAAATGAGATCTTGAGCATACCGATCAGCGGGTTGTTGCGTGTGGCCAGAAGCATAAGAGGGACCATGTTGACCATTCCGAGAGTACCAGAGCGACCACGAAGATCAGCGTGAACGGCATAGTTGTTGGTGTTTGACCAGTCAAGGACAAGCAAATAGGCGATGTTACTGAAGATGTAGATGGCAAGAAGAATAGAGTGAAGTCTGGATGGAAGAGTTCCCATGTTGGCAGCAGCCGAGAGACGGAACTCGCGGTTGTGACGCTTATTCCATAACGGCGCATAGAGTAGATGTTGCTTGATACTTGGCATCCAAGAGCCACGAGCAAACTTCCAATAGTTTTGTTGTGATGCGCGGAGATGCATGGAGGATACATGTCGAATATGCATCCATACGAGCTCTGAGATGCGGATAGCGAGGATCGTCAAGGCAATGATACCCAATGTCCACCACAACACATCGATAAACAGGTAGTTGAGAGACTGGTTCACGCCACTGAGACCAGAATGATAGGGCGCAACAGTTGAAGTCGCAGAGATAGCATCAGCGGCATAGGCCCGCTCGGCCACCTGTTGGACTCGAGACGGATCCATGACGGATGTTAGGAAGGAGGGGAAAGAGAATAAAGCGGAAAGCGGGAAACAGGAGGGAGAAGAGAGAATGTCAGAGAAAAAGGGAAACTATGACGTTGTATAAGTCAGTAAAGGGGTTCCACCATGACTGTATATAGTAGCTGGATAGACACAACGACAGATAGGCTGGCTGGTGGAATGTTCGTCCATGGCCAGGGAGAGAAGGCCAAAGTACTTTGTGGCGACAAGCCACTCAAGTAGGGGTGGTCCCCAGCTAGCCCGGGGTAAGGCATAACCGGACGTCGGCCAAGCCAGGGAGCATATAGTAGGGCTTCACTGCAGATCCAGGAGCCAATCTTGATAGTAAAGATCATGGTATCATATGGATTTTGATATGCGGAGAAAGTGGCCAGTTGATGTTCAAGTGAATGACTGGGAAACCAAGTTACATACACACAATTATGGTATGACGACGACGAGGACCCGTGTTTCTTCCTAAACAACGAGACACACATGACTATTTGGCACCACAATAAGACACAAAAAGCGCTTGCTAAATGGGTTGGCCATGTGCTGGAACGCAGGTCAACAAGCCAAATGAGTGGCGCCAGTCGAGTTCCACGACGGGAATGCCAAACGGGAAATGCAGACTTACCTGATTCTGGGCTTCGGAAGACAAGTCTAGGGGGGACTGTCTAGGGAAAGGTCTGGAGGAAATTGCCCTCGAAGAACTGGAAATTCCAGTAGAACAACGACGCACAGAAACCAATTGTGGTTGTGCAATACAAGAAAAGCAATTGCCAAGCTCGTAACGCAAAACTATATTCTGTGGATGATAAGGTGGAATAAGAAAGAGCTGTGTGTAATTCCGAAAAGGGAATATTCACTACTAAAACGATAAAATAAGGGTTTGGCTTGATCGACATAAAAGGAGGGCGAGTGAGTGACGAAAAAAAGTGCGCTCCAGGGGCAGTATTTGGACAGGAAAATGATGTGCCTGGGTGTAAACGAGTGTCTGTCTGTATGTAAATGAGGGACAATAGAGATCCGGGAGACGACTACGAGAAAATATAGAGAAAAAAAAGAGTGAACGAATGTGTAAGTCGGTGTCGGGTTCGGTGTGTATAGACGAATCTCAAGGCCACGGGCCGAGAAAGAACAAGGCAAAGACCGAAGTTAAGTTAAGGAAAGAGAAGGGGAACCAACTGGTAGAAAAGAGTGTGAATTTCCGAGGCTGGACAGCACGGCCTATGTGTTTGAGGCCAAGATCGCCGTGTAAAAATAGCAAGGCAGATGCCAAAGTGGCGGGGTAATCAGAAAACGGATCGCACGGCGGCCAGTTCAACTGGACAAGACGAAAGCAATCGCAAATAGATCATGAGAAAGACGAGGGAGTCGAAACAGGCGCGACGACGTCTTTAAAAGGAAAGCGACCAACGGCGCAGAGAGAAAGAGTGAGACTCCACGAATCACGCTGCGCGACGCACCTACAGAGACACAAACGAGCGACGGCTCAGCCAAAGGAGGCAGCGGGACGCCAGAGAACAGGGGGGTACTATGGATTTTGGCTGGGTTAAACGAGGAGGGATCACAAGCTAGCTGGGACGAGGCAGAGTGTAGGACAAATTGGGGCGACTTTGAGAGCGTTTTTGGCATGTGGACCACTGGGTATTAAGTGGGGGAGGGGCAAGGAGAAAAGTTAGTTCAGTCGCAGGTTACGGTGAGTGAGTTTTATCAAGCAATAACAAAGTACAACGGAAGAAGAAGAAGAACAGAACAAGTGACCGAGCTGATCTTGGTTCATGATCATGGTGATTTCAGGGAAGGACAATCACAAGGATTGGATGATGACCGGCAAAAGTTTCTCTTCTTAATTTGAGGGATCTCTAGACTAAGGAAGAACAGGTCATAGAATTAGTATGCGTGTATAGCTACGCATGCACTAAATCGTTACAGCAAGATCTACAAACGACAGTCCAGCAGCAAGTTCACTTGTAATGATGCCATGGGACAAACGGGATGTTGGTTGGTCAGTCAATTCACAGGGGTGACTATGAGAGAAAGCACGGTTGATATGGTGGCTCTTCATCTGAAGTGCCGAGGAGCCAAGTTACTGGGCATTCTTGGCCTATATTGAGGTTTTTTTACAGGATATTGATTTGGACCTTCGTATAGAAAGAAGTCTTCTCACCGACCCAGACCTATCGGTATACATTGGCCTCCATTACTCAGCCACCAATAAACCAAAGTCACCACACCCATCCACAAAAGTCTAGACTGTGACGGTCTCTCTACAATAACTAAACTGACCACACCACCATGCAGCTATAATCTCTTCCGCCGTGAAACCCCGTACATACGTCCATCTGTACATCACGAACTTCCACTAACCTAGTTCCCCAACCAGCCAGCCAAAAGCCAGCCCCCCTCCCCCCATAAGCGCCACCAAAAAGCCCCAGCCTATAAAACTCTTCTCGAAAAGGAGCTTTGTATCCCCAACCTAGAATCATTGGCTGAGCGATGCCAGTGCCAATGCCAGTGAGAGGCTCTGGTGGTTTCTGACTCGCTGGGCTGGTTGTACTGCGTTGGCGTTGCGTCCACAGGAAGACAGTGTAGCGGACGTCCGGAGTCTACTTGACGATTTAGTTATCCGTTGGATCGTGACTTTACGCCTGATTTGCCGCCCGACTTGTATAGTTTTAGCCGCCGTCTTCTTGAAGAATCAGCCCATTGAAAGACAGTTTTCTCACCATTCAACCTGCACTCGCCCATAATCACGTATTCTAAATCATCCTAAATTCCGGCCTTCTGCAACACCTCCGGAATCCCCGTCCATGCTCTAAAAAGTCCGCCAATTTCAATGGTTCAATTCGTCTGCGTTTCAGGAACCCGCTTCAGTCCTTTTTGATAGGTATATGCTGCTGTTGGATCATGTCACGTCAATCCATCCTTCAGGGCACACATCCACATATGCATAATAAACAAACACCTAATAGCGCAAACAATCTTTTGTCAATTATATTCCCAAAACATCATTCGTGACCTTGCCCAAATGATAGGGTTACCGACCCGAACCACACAAATTACCCGATAATTACCCAAACATGGACCAGCCAAAAGCTTGACGACGCCAACAAACGGACGCCGGCGCAGGAAGAGATCAGTTGCGATTTTTGAACGGCGCATTCATTCACTTGTTAAACATCATGGGTGCTTCTTCGTCCAAGCCGGCTCAGGAGTGGAAGGCGTAAGTTTTGCTGATTTCGAGGGGTTTCGGGTTAATTGGTGTTGATAACGATTACTAACGAGATTCCGTAGCTCCGGCCCCACCGGTGTCTCTCACGACCTCATTGAGAGTCTTCAGTCCAGCAAGGAGGTGAGTTTCTAAAGCCTTTGTCTTTGATATGTCAGGATCTAACTAACCCCCCCTTCATAGACCGACCAGACCCGTGCCGCCCTCCTCGAAGCCCACATAACCTCCCGTGTAGCCGACGCCCTATCCACCATCAGCGCCAACGAAACCGCCCGTCTCCAAACCGCCCGTGCCTCTCTCTCCTCTCCCGAAGCCAACATCCCCGATACCACCCTGGACAGCCACGTGGTATCTCAAGAAATTGTTGCTTTGCGCGAGAAACTTGCTTCGCGCCGGGAACTTCGGGGTCTTCCTAAGGGTGTGGAGGATGCGCGTGGTGAGGTTGTTAGATGTCTGAGAGAGAATGATAGACGGCCATTGGATTGCTGGAAGGAGGTTCAGGCTTTTAAGGAGGAGGTTAAGGCTTTGGAGAAGACTTGGGTTGAGAAGGTTACTGCGTAAAGAGAGATATTGATGTATAGGTTATGGAGTGTACGAATATAGCAAAATAAGGTTTGATTGATTTTCATTCCACGTGAGTTTTATATGTATGTAGTTTAAGACTTGGTAATCTCAATGGGTTCGCCACTGTCGGCATCGGCAGCCGTTCCCTTGCGTGCCTTTTCTTCTTCAAGTTCCTTCTTCCTTCTTAAACCCTCTTCCCGCAATCTTTTCCGTCTATCTTCTTTATCTTCCCAAACAGCGCCTTCCTTGTTTAATCTCTCGCCTTTACCCTTGAGAGCTTTTGCCAACTCAACTCTAAATCTCTCGATGCGTCTTTGATTCTCCTTGAATCTCTCGTTTGCAAGCGTCATAACGACGTCTAGGTATTCCTCAGGAACATACAATGTTGTCTTTTCGTCAATTCGATGTCCCAGAAGACTTTCAAAGCCCAGACCCATAGAGCGAACTGCCACTCGGGGCGTGATTGGGCTACCGGGTGGATTCGATGTGATATTTAACGAGCCACTCTCACGGAAACCAGCTTGGAATGCGGCTTGAAGAACACATTGTGCGTGCTTTGGAGAGGATGTGAGAATATGGAGAATCTAACCTCGTTAGCATGGAACTCATATGTTGAGAAATGTGTATATATACCATAGGTTCAAACTTGAAATGAACTAATCTCTCATCCCCTTCCGCAACTCGGCATTCACCCGCCGGTCCACCAGTGACTCCTAGAATCTCTCTCCAACTCTTACCACTCTTTTCAACAGGGTCATGAGAAACAAACAACCAGGCACCACCACCACCCTTTCCGCCAACTGCCGCAAGTCCTCGTTCCCCACTGTCTTCAGTGTTTTCAGGTTCTTCTTGTTCCCCAGGAACCGTCTTCTTTCTTCCCTCAACAAACACACTAATCCGTCCCGCGCAACTACTCGTAGTAACCAGTCCTTTGACTCTGTTAATCTCTCTAATCAACGGGATAATCTGCACATCCACCGACCCCTTTGGTGATAAGTCTGTGTAATCCTCATCCGGCACATCAAGACCCTCCAGAATCTTGACCTTTTGTACCAAAAAAGCCTGGCATGGTTCCTCAAAGTCACCCATTGTATCGTTTATAGTTATTAACATCAATATAAAATCACATATTCTTAGAACCCTTTCTTGATCAATTAAACCCCAACCGTCCAAACTAACCCCACCTAAAAAATCTCAAGTCACACAAACCCCCACCGATCCTAAACCAGATACAACTACCAAAATCATCTTATTCAAACCAAGAAGGCAATTTCCCAAACGAGAAGTCAATGTGCTGTCACCAAACTGAGTCTTTTAAAGACTCGATCATATAAAGGGCTCGGACCAACGGTTTGGTGATATGTAGTTTCTTTCATCCGGTTGGTGGGGGTCATTTAACGCAGTTATTAGAGGTGTTGATACGGGTGATGTGATCGGATCACCGGAATGAGGTCATTTACAAAGAGAATGAGGTCAGATAAAGTTTTAAACTTTGAGAATATGCATGAAATTATTGAGTTTCCTCATTGGAATAGTCTACTGATTATTGGCTGAGTGGCATGTACATGCATAAGTAAATGAGGCTCTTGTTGATGGCGGTTACTCATGAACCATGCCACTAATGGGCTAATTAAGTCAGAGCCAATGTTACAAAGCTGGCACGTCTCGAAGAGTTCATGAATCTTGGACAACCGTATGATGGAGGGTAGATGCTACCTCACTAATAACCTCTATACAAACTAGGCAGGTATAGAAGCATGCACAAACCCTAAATCTCCATCACGTGGCAAGAGTGAATAGAAAATCCGTCTACTCGGTGATAATGCTTACACCCGAGGTGTCGTGTGCTCACTCAAGAAACACTCAAAGACCATATCCATATACCCCACAAGTATCACAAAAACCCAAAGTGTTGTTCATATAATTATGTATAAATTGTACTAACTATCGTCCAGAATACCGGACCTCTACTGCCGCGAGTCCCGCGGATTTATGGAATTACCCAAGGATCTCTATCAACGATATAGTCCCGAAAAATAAGAAAAAAAACCCAAACGCCAAACAAAACACACAAAAAACAAAATCATCAACTCGTAAAAGGGTCCAACAACCACAAGCCAGCCGCAGTTGCCAGTTTTAGTTTCCTAATAGGCCTGCTTAAGCAGTGATGGCACCAGATCCAACCAACTGTGTGTACTTGGACTTGCGGTTGTGGATACCGCACTCAGTCTTGGACTGACCCTTCCAACGACCGGCGCGCTCATCCTCACCCTCACCAACGGGAGAAGTAGAGTGCCAGTCACCGATAGACTTGTAGCCACGGTCAAGCAGCGCGTTGTATGGCACCTGGTTCTCCTTGATGTAGGTCTGCACACGCTTGAAGTCCCAGCTAGCCAGGGGGTTAATCTTGACAATGCCACGCTCCTCGTCAAACTCAATCACGGGGATGTCACCACGAGCACCGCCCTGAGAGCGACGGCGACCAGTGAGAACGGCAGAGACACCAAGAGTGGCATAGGCACGGTCGAGGGGCTCAACCTTGGCGTACCAGTCGTACAGGTCAGGAACAGTGTGGTAGAGTTCCTGGCCGTAGGTCTCCTCGAACTCGGCGACATCCTCGGCACCGGTGGGCTTGAAGATGTGAAGCTTGACGTCAGGGTACTTGGCCTTGACGGCATCAATGAGGTCATAAGTCTCCTTGAAGTGGTAGAGAGTATCGAGGAAGAAGACCTCAGTGCGGGGAAGGGCAGGGTTGCTCTTCTGGATCTTAGAAAGCATGTCCATGGTGACAAGACCAGTCAGACCGAAAGCAGTGCTTTGGTACAGACCAGGGAAGAAAGCAAGAGCAAAACGGAGAACATCCATAGCATCCATGTGCTCGAATTGGGCGTTCAGGTGAGCAAGGTGGTCCTTGGTGAGGTGAAGTTTAGGAGCCTTGGAGATAGAACCGGTAGTAGAAGGAGTAGAACGACCGGAAGATGTCTTGGAATCGGCGGGGATATCACCACCAATGGCGGTAGAAGCGAGAGAAAGAGTCGACATGGACATGCTGACGATAGCGGCGTCGTCGATGCTGGGGACGGGAGAGGCGGACATTTTGAAGACGTTGAAGGTGAGTAGTTGAGATTGAAAGTTGAATGAAGAAGTCGGTTATAGTATATAGGACAGTTGATTTTCCCAAGTGACAAAGCAATAAGACAAGGTGGATTATCAAGTTTCAAGCAGTCAGTTGGTATCAAGTCAATAATGACGTGTGTGTATAAAAACAAGTAAAGGAAAGGAACGAATGTAAGAGCCCGTCACCCGAAGATATACTAACCCCGCCAAGTCCCCCTCTCTCAGTGTTTACAGCCCATAGCAGCCTCGTTACAAAGCACGTCGACCCTCTTTGGAAGGCCGCGGGTGGTGAAGGAGCTCAGCGTTTTCATCGACTCGATCACGCAATTGTAGGGGCCGGCTTTTGAGCTTGGATATACTGGGGTATTTTATTGATATTACCGGATTGGTGTTAGTGGGTGAAACCGGGTAATTTATTGGAATTTATCGGTTCGGAAGGAAAGCGAGCGGACGGTTGTTTAGGTCTAGAAGGAAAGTTTTTTTGGGCTGCGGATTGTAAGATGGATTTGATGAGACGGCTTACTAAACAGACTTGGTAGCAAAAGTCGTGACCAAATCTCCCAATTGGGGTAAGAAATCACGCAAGACTACGATTTCAGCCTCCGTATGTCTTTTCCGTTTTTATAATCAGAATCTCTCGCATACGCATAATATGTTTCATCAACTTTATTTCAAAGCAAGTACCGTATGTGCTTTGTCTTGTCTTCTCTCGTTCTTTCACTCTCCATACAAGTTTACCGTGATTCAACCCGACAAACCCAAAACCACCATAAAACTCCCTCTATAACCACTAAAAAGTGGATCTTCATCATTGCGCCATCGCCCATGACACGCAAAGCTTTCTCTCTCTCGCCCTATTCCGCTGAGTAATCATATCCCATTCCAGTGACAAAGCCGGGCAAATTCTGCCGGCGTCGCCTAGAAGCTGTCTGTAGAATCCCGGTTTCTGTTTTAGGCTGGTCTTTGACGGCGGCTAGTGGACAGGGACGAGGCCTAGCTCAATCGGGTTAAAATTTGAGAATTCGGATCACGACATTTACGCTATGAGTTGTATGGGACGGTAAAGAGGCTCTGTGGTTGGTGGGACAACATGTATCGTGAAGGTTTTTGGACGGCTGGTTATTGGTGATTGTGAATTTGAGTATACTCATCTAGATTTGAAAAAGTGAAGCCACACTTAAACCTATTTTGGAATTCACGATCCTGTGTTTTACAACGGAAAGGACATAAACGGCAGGTAGACGTCATTCAAATCGGACATATCGGCCCAACCATTTGGTTCTATACTATACCAGGGTCGATCATCGCCTCTTGCCTCATAAGCCTCAAGTAGTCGGCTTCCAGCCTATGTAGATCAAATTAGCTCTCCATTCCAAGTAAACTCAACCAAAAACCCGGAATAATCTCCATTCACACCTTAAAAATCTACACACAAGCATCTCCCAATTCCCCGGTCACCAATACCGTCCGTCCGTCCATCGCCATTACTCGCCGCCAACGAATACACGTGAAACATCAAACCCTAACCCAAACTATATACCCCGCCCCAGTCAGACAACGACACGGCGCATCCCACGACAACGCCTGAAGCCGGCCCCGCTAACCTCATCCTCATAAGAGCTTTAAGAAAGAAATTTTCACCACCAACTAGCCCCGAGGATCGTCTCCGATCCACGAAACCCAAAAAGAAAACGAACAAAAGACCAGAAAATCCCCCCATCCTAGCCAACGCTAACACAAAACCCTAATACCCAACCATTCACTACCTTCAAAATGACAGGTCCACCACCCGCCGCCGCTCCAACCGCATCTAAAGCTTCCCGGCCCACTCTCCAAAGCTTCGGCCGCAGCAATTCTTTCTTAACCGATCACCAACAATACCGTGCGCCTGCCGCCTCTGGAACCGCCCCGAACCCGTCACTTCACCCCGGTATCGATACCCTCGTTGAGTCTCCGGCTGTCCCACCGACAATGGCTAGTGCTTCCAAGTACGCCTTCACTGGCATCCCGCCTGTGGACTCCGCGGTTGTTTCCTCGGGTATTGAACATTCGCTTTCGCATGAGAACTGTGCGGGGTCGACGAGTGACAGACTCGTTGCAACTTTGTTCTACAGAGGTTCAAGATACAAGGCGCCAGTTGCGCCAACTGCCACTCTTGATGCGTTCCCGTTGGAGCCTACTACCGAGGCTGCTGAGACCCTGGATACCCTTTACGGCTCCTTTGTGTCACCTTTGTGTATCGCTGCCTTCCTCTCTATGATGTCCTCGTTCCCCCGGCCTCCGGGCTCTCCCGAACTTACCAGCTCTCACCGGTGTCTCGATGCTCCTACCAACCCCCGTGTTGTAGAGCTTATCCTCTCGCCTGCGCCTGCCGCCGATCTCATGTCCCTTGGCGACCTTCGTAAGCATGAGGCTATTTACGCTTTTGAGCGCGAGTGGAACGTTGAGGTTATTCTCCAGAAGGATTCGTTGTGGCGGAGACATCCCCGTCTGGTGGTTTTCGATATGGATGCGACGTTGATTACCCAAGAGGTTATCGACTTGCTCGCCGCGACCATCACTAACCCTCCGGACTTGGCGGCGCGGGTTGCCGAGATTACTGAGCGGGCTATGCGCGGTGAACTCCAGTTCGACACTGCTTTCAAGGAGCGTGTTAAGCTTCTTACCGGCCTGTCTGCTGAGATCTTTGTCACTCTTCGCCCTGTCATTGATGTCACCAAGGGTATCCCTCTCCTCTTGAAGGCCTTCAAGCGTCTTGGTGCCAAGACTGCTGTTCTCTCGGGCGGTTTCCTTCCTCTTACTGGTTGGCTCGCGGGTGAGCTTGGTATTGACCATGCGCATGCCAATGAGGTTGTCATTGACCCTGCGACCAACCAATTGACGGGTGAGGTCCTTGGCAAGATTGTCGGACCGGAACGTAAGCGAGAACTTCTTATTGAGATTGCCGAGAAGGAAAAGGTTGATATGTCGCAGGTTGTTGCTTGCGGTGATGGAGCTAATGACTTGCTTATGCTGGAGAAGGCAGGTTTGTTGGGTGTTGCTTGGAATGCTAAGCCCAAGGTGCAGATGGTGGCGGATGCGCGGTTGAACAGTGAGACCATGCTGGATATGTTGTACCTGTTCGGTTTTACCAAGGAGGATATTGATGAGTTGACGGCGTAGAGGTCTGATTTGGACTGTATATATATTTCGCTTGTTGCACAATGTACTACATGAGTTTATGAAAAGACAACTGCTATTGATCATGACTATCTCCAAGCTACATTGAGCTTAAGGGTAACCCTCCTTACCCCACTTGTTGCACTGGTCGTGGACCTCCTATACATGACATCAGTAAACACCCTTGATATACTCTTTGCGAAGAACTTACAGCAGGCAAAGTCATGGCGGGAACAATGACGACGTTCAGAGCCGAAGGGGCATCCTTGGGCACCTTGGAGGCGTCACCACCGGGGTAGTACTGGTACTTGCCAGAGCCCTCCTGTTCCCAGGGGTGGGAAGAGATGTGGACCGAGGTCTCCGAAGTAGACTTGGTGGGGTTGGCGCCTGAGACTGTTAGTGCGGGGCCGGGACGGAGCGGACCGGGATTCGTCCGGTCGAGCGGAGGTGATATTTCGGGACAGGCGGGGTGTATGAAGAGCCAATGGCTGGCGATGAGGTTTATAGAGAAGTTTGAAATGGGAAGCTTGAAGCTTGAAGCTAGAGCTATGTGTGGGGATCGTGAGGAGAATGCTTACCGAAGTAGTAGCCGGCACCACCAAGGGCAGCCAGAACGACACCACCGAGGATCTACAGTAAAGAATGTTAGTCGCAAATCTACAAAGAACAAAGTATATCTTCCCGAGCGCATCAGAAACCGCAGCTAAGCCAATGCGCCATCCGGCGACCAAACCAACACGCCCTCGACAATACTGCACTCCGAACGTACCATAACCTCAGGGTTCTTCTTAGACTCCTTCTTCAACTCGGCCTTGCTGGCGTCAACAAAGCGACGAGCCGAGGTAGTGAAAAGACGACGAGCAGCAAAAGACATGATGGCGAATTGTAAATATTCCTTCTTAACAGATTCAAAACGTGAATATCTAAAGTCATAATTCGTCGCCGCCGTGCTCCAGACATAGCATAGTCATGGCAATCCGGGTTACAACCCTAGCGGTAAAATTACAAGCAACGCTTTGATTGGTTGACGGCCCCAAACCTGGATTTCTAGGTGCCGATTGTATCTAGGGTTTGGGTTTATCTAAGACATGACTTCGGGTGGGTAGGTGTGTGTGGATGCACGAGCGAGGAAGTTGCTCGAGAAGTCGATTTAATGGGTGGCGTAAATGCGTCGCATCCGTCAATGCAGAGATGAATCAATCAATCAATCGAATGGAATCGGGATTTGGCTGGTTCACCGGAAGATTTTATCCGATAATTGGAAGTGACGGGTACGCACGATTGTGGTCATTCAGTAGCAGTGACCATCGCCACTAATTTACGGTTCTTTTGCGACCCCTGGGATATCCCGAGAAGGACCTGATATCGGGTTTTCCGTGTCTGTGGAGAACCTGGTTGTTTGGTTTACTCCTACTTATGTAGATGTATAGTGAATACGTGCATTCTCCTTGCAGCTGTCACGTCTTTCTTCATCCTCATTCTTCCGTTTTACTGGTCGCGACGATATATGCATTTATAGCTGGAGATCGTCGTCGGATATTAGTCGCATGCCCCCTGAGCGCGCTCAAGTCCTTCCTTCGTTTCAGTCTTGTTATTTTTAATTGATTTGCGGTGCATACATTCATACAACTAGATTGTATGAATCGCGATTGTTAATTTTCTTTATACCCAATTTTTGATTCTATTCTTTACACCAGTCTTTATTATCACGACTTTTAATAACCTACAATGTCCGGAACATCTCAAGATCCGGTCCCTGAACCGACTCTTCAAACACCTCCCGGTCCACCGAGCGTAATATCCTCCCGCATGACAGACGTCAATTCCGAAGACTCACATCCGTCCCGAACCGGCTCGCCAGCTCCTTCACATCCCCGAAGCACAACTGTACCCGGCACTCCGACCCAAACACAAACGCCTAAACGTCGTAGTCTTCTCGCCTCCGAACGCCCCGAGACCGCTCGCACTGGAACCTCTAGTCGCGGGTGGTCTGCTGCCACGCCACTACGGAAACAACATTTGCAACATACGATACAATCCGGGACACCGCATAGAGGAAGTGTTAGTGGAGCGAGTACACGGACAAATGTTACGGGGTTGAGTCGGTCAGGAAGTAAGGGGCACAACTCGCGTAGCCATGTTCCTTCGGTAGCAAACCAGGCCTTTTTCCACCCCATAAGTTCCCAAAAGTTACAAGCTCAAAGGGCAAGTACTGCGGGTCGCCGGCCAAGTGAAACCCCGAGTATGCCCGGTAGTGGGTTCCATGTCGGGACTCCACCGGAGCATAACGCGGCAGCTGCAGCGGCTAATTTCTCGGCTGGTTTGGCACGGATGAGTGGCGGGGAAGAAGTTGAGGAACGACCACCACCATCTAGAGGGACGGCATGGACGGAACAGGAGACTTTGGATCGACTGACGGCGAATGCTAGTCCGACGGGTCACATGACACATGAAAGTTTCTCTGAAAGTATGAAGCCTTTACAAAGAAGGCGAGATAAGGAGGGAGAACTCAAGGTGGATACATCGAGACAGTACAACTTGACAAAGACATCACAGGCCGTTAGGACACAGATTCTATCACCGCAACGAACACCCAAGTCTTTCAGATCGAGTCTGTTCATCCCAAATGCTGGACCTAACCGGGATACCACGGGGGCCGAGAAACTTTCTTCCGCTGCTCCTTCAGAAAGCCACGAGGATGACTTTAACATTAAGCATGCACCACAGTCAGACCGAGTCAAAAATGAAGCAAAGGCGGAAGGAAAGGTTTATGAATATTTCGACGGGAATACGGTGTTTTGTCTGGGAGGCAGAATGCAGAATACACATGCAAAGCCGATTAACATTGCTACCGGAGTGCTTACGGCTTTGCCAGTGGTTTTGTTTTTGGTGTTCCCAGGGCCTTGGCTTTGGAGACATGTTAGTCCGGCTATTCCGATTCTTTTTGCGTACTTAGGATATATCTGCCTGTCCTCATTTTTAAGAGCTTCTACGTCGGATCCAGGGGTAAGTTTCTTTCTACATCTCTTTATTGTCAGTGACATACTAACAAATACAGATTCTTCCTCGAAACCTCCACGCCTTCCCGGAACCAGATCCTTCAAATCCTTCCCATCAACATGTAACCAACGACTGGGTCTTGATGAAATCTGTCGAAGCAAGCACTGAAGCCATGGAAGTCCCCGTAAAGCACTGCCGCACCTGTAACATTTGGAGACCTCCTCGTGCCCATCACTGCCGACTATGCGACAACTGTGTCGAGGGCCATGACCACCATTGTGTCTGGCTGAATAATTGCGTTGGCCGGAGAAACTATCGGTTTTTCTTTGCCTATGTTGGGTCGGCTGCTATCTTATCGTTGTTCATGGTTGGCGCGTGTATTGCACAGTTGGTGATGCACATGAATGACTTGGACATTAGTTTCGGGAAAGCTATTGGGGACTACCCAATGGCATTGGCATTAATTATTTACGGAGTCTTGGCGGGCATGTACCCCACGGCGCTTATGGGGTACCATGTCTTTTTGATGTCAAGAGGCGAGACAACCCGGGAGTACATCAACTCGCACAAGTTCCCCAAGGCCGAGAGATATCGGGCTTTTACACAGGGACAGGCTTGGAGGAACTGGATGGTTGTTTTGTGTCGACCACGGCCGGTACAGTTTTACCAGTTCAAGCAAGCTTACCAGCCAGGTGATCAAAGACTAGGAACAGTTCGACACACGGCGAAGAAGAGAGATAGTGTCGAGTTACAGAATGTTCGACCCGTTGGAGCAGGAGACTCTGGTTTTCAAGGGCCAACTGCTCTTCGGGCCGAGCAGAAAGGTGAAGAACGCTAGATTATTTTAATTCAGTATATTCCATGACCATTTTCTTTTATTCATTACTCTTATGCAGGCTTCCGCCCATGGAGAGACTGCCCATCGTACCGGCACCAAATCAACCTCATCATCTAACTCTCTTCCACCTTCCCCGATCCACCGCTTCAAGCCAAAGCCTGTCTCCTTGATAAAGTTCAACAAAGCCGCTTTACCTGATTTCTCCTGGAATAAGCCTTCTAGAGACAAGGTTGTCACCCATCTCCAAAGCGATGTTTTTTCTTTTTAGACTGCAATCTTGGACATTCAAGCTGTTCATGGAAGACAGTCTCTTCGTTCCCTCTGCACATCCTGCAGATTACATCTTGCAGTTTCTTCACATTCCTCAAGGAAAGTAGACAACAGTCCTTTCCCAATTGCGCCCCAAAGTAAGCGAAAATAAAATCACTGACATCGTTTGACACGTTAATCTTGGTACTCAGTCGTGGTCGAGTCCACTGATATGACATTGTTTAACTTTTAGTGGGCGTCTCATTGTGCTGAAGGACTCATTCATCCTTGATCCGGTATTTTGTTTAGCCTCATTTGGGCTTGTCGGATTATTAGGTGGTATTTAAAAGGCTGTGATTGTAATGCAACGCCAACTGTAATTGTCCCCATTACCCCGCCTTCAGCATGTGCTTATGCGCATCCTCATCCATACATGCACGTCTAACGCCTGGCCTCACCCAAGAAAACTATCCGAGATGTCAGCCAGTAAGAATGATGGTGGTGAACATACGTAAGTTTTCTGGAACTGAGGCTGAGTGGACGAAGACTTTTCGTAGGCAGGCGAGTGTTTTCGGGTTGTATAACAAACGGATCTTCGCTTTTGTTTTTGAAACTTCATTGTTCACTGATTTCTTCATCGTCTCTTGACGTATCTTGACCTGCTCGACTGCTATGCCCATTTATCGGAGTCCTTCCAATCTGGCTCCAGGACAGAAGCCAATAGGCTTCATGTCTAGGGAAGAATGTGATCAATTTTGTAAGTACCTAATTATCTGTGGGTACCTGTCACACACAATTCCGGGGGAGATTGTAGAGGTCCCGAGACGCATCCATTCTCAATGAAGTTCGAACTCTTCATTCTAACTAGACCTAGGGACTGAAGAAGACTTCGCGCCTTTAATGGACACCAAAGTGATACGGGACAACCAAGGTCAACCCGTAGAGAACGAATATCGGTTTACTCCTCGCCGCCCTGTACGAGCTGGCACCAAAAGCGTTGCTTTTACTATGCGTGGTCCTGTAGATTCGGAGTCATATGTTTATAAACCATTCACCAAGGGCCACAGCCAAATCCGGATTATCAATCTCCATCCCGGCT
>JMSH01000045.1:0-74589 GCA_000712465.1 Huntiella moniliformis
ACTGGTACCATCACTCTTGAGAACATTAAGCACATTTACCCTTCGCGTCCCGAGGTCACTGTCATGGACGGTGTCAGTCTGAACATTCCTGCTGGTAAGACTACTGCCCTTGTTGGTGCTTCTGGTTCTGGAAAGTCTACCATCATTGGTCTAGTTGAGCGTTTCTACAACCCCGTTGCTGGTCGTGTTCTTCTTGATGGCCACGATATCTCGACTATGAACATCCGCTGGTTGCGTCAACAAATGGCCCTTGTTCAGCAGGAGCCTACTCTTTTTGCCACTACCATTTATGAGAACATTCGCTTTGGTCTCATCGGTACCCAGTGGGAGAACGCATCCCCCGAGAAGGCCAAGGAACTGGTCGAGGCTGCCGCTAAGAAGGCCAACGCCCACGACTTCATCTCTGCTCTCCCTGAAGGTTACGAGACTAACGTTGGTGACCGCGGTTTCCTCCTGTCTGGTGGTCAGAAGCAGCGTATTGCCATCTCCCGTGCCATTGTCTCCGACCCCAAGAGTAAGGTTTCCCAATTTTAAAGTTCATGGCATTCACTAATATCTTTCCAGTTCTTCTTCTTGACGAAGCTACCTCTGCCCTCGACACAAAGTCTGAGGGTGTTGTACAAGCTGCCCTTGAAGCTGCCTCTAGTGGTCGTACCACCATCACTATTGCTCACCGTCTGTCTACTATTCGTGACGCCCACAGCATTATTGTCATGTCATCCGGTCGCATCGTTGAACAGGGTTCCCATGATGAACTACTAACTCTCCGCGGTGCTTACTTTAAGCTTGTCGAGGCCCAGCAGATCGGAAAGTGTACCAGTGATGATGCTAACAATGCCGCCAACGTCAAAAGCGAAGAGGTCAATGAGCTTGAGGATGTCTTTTGTCGCCAGGAGACTAACGTTACCGTCGGCCCCACTGCCACTAAAACAGCTGGTTCTCAGCTTGCCAGCGATGATACTCCTGTTCAGAAGTACTCGCTTTGGACTCTCATCAAACTTGTTGTCTCGTTCAACCGTGCTGAGTGGCCTATTATGATCTGCGGTCTCGTCTTCAGCATCATTTCCGGTGGCGGTACTCCGACTATGGCTGTCTTGTATTCCAAGCTTCTTAGTGTTCTTTCCAACCCCATCACCGACTCAAACAGGCACCAAATCAAGAAAGACGCCGACTTCTACGCTGGAATGTTTGTAATGCTCGCTGTAGTCATGTGGATTAGTTTCTCGCTTCAGGGTATCTTTTTTGCCAAGGCTTCCGAGCGTTTGATTCACCGCGTCCGCAACACTGCCTTCCGCAGTATGCTTCGTCAAGATGTCGAGTTCTTCGATCGCGATGAGAACAACTCCGGCGCGTTGACTTCGTTCTTGTCTACCGAGACTGCTCATGTTGCTGGTCTTTCCGGTAGTACTCTTGGTACTCTTTGCATGTCCACAACTACCCTGACTTCTACTTTGGTGCTTGGTATCGCCATCGGCTGGAAGTTGTCTCTTGTCTGCGCTTCTACTATTCCTGTGCTTCTTGCTTGTGGTTACTTCCGTTTTGCTATGCTTGCTCATTTCCAACGGCGCGCAAAGCGGGCTTACGCTAAGTCTGCTGGTTATGCCACTGAGGCTGTCTCTGCTATTCGCACTGTTGCTGTTCTCACTCGTGAGCAGGACATCCTCACCCAGTATCGTAACTCCCTTGCGCTGCAGCAGAAGTCTTCGCTCCGGTCTGTTCTCAAGTCTTCACTGCTCTATGCGCTCTCTCAGTCCATTGTGTTCCTGATTTTTGCGCTTGGTTTCTGGTACGGTGGTAGTCTCATTGCTAAGCACCAGTACGATATGTTCACCTTTTTTCTGTGCTTCACCGCTGTCATTAGTGGCGCACAGTCTGCTGGTTCAGTTTTCTCCTTCGCCCCCGATATGGGCAAGGCTCGCGAAGCTGCTGCTGACCTCAAGAATCTCTTCGACCGTGTCCCCAAGATTGACTCTATGAGCACTGAGGGCGAAGAGGTCAAGTCTATTGAGGGTATCCTGGAGTTCCGCAATGTTCACTTCCGTTACCCCACTAGACCTGAGCAGCCTGTTCTTCGTGGTCTTGATTTGACTATCAAGCCTAGTCAGTACGTTGCTCTTGTTGGTGCCTCTGGGTGCGGCAAGTCTACCACTATCGCCCTTCTTGAGCGTTTCTATGACCCTCTCTCTGGTCAGGTTCTCGTCGATGGCCGTGATATCAGCAAGCTCAATGTTTCCCAGTACCGCTCCCAAATCGCTCTTGTGTCACAGGAACCTACTCTGTACCAGGGCACACTTCGCGAGAACATTCTGTTGGGTTCTGAACGCACCGACATCACTGACGAGGAATTGTTCCATGTTTGCCGTGAAGCCAACATTTACGATTTCATCATGTCTCTTCCTGAAGGGTTTGAAACTGATGTTGGTAACAAGGGCGGCCTCCTCTCTGGTGGTCAGAAGCAGCGTATTGCTATTGCTCGTGCTCTCATCCGTGATCCCAAGATTCTTCTCCTGGATGAAGCCACTAGTGCTCTTGACTCTGAGAGTGAACACGTCGTGCAGGCGGCTCTCGACAAGGCGGCTAAGGGTCGTACTACGGTTGCTGTCGCGCATAGACTCAGCACTATTCAAAATGCGGATGTTATCTTTGTTTTCGATGCGGGTAAGATTGTGGAGAAGGGTACCCACGCCGAGTTGATGAAGGTCAACGGCCGGTACGCTGAGTTGGTCAACCTCCAGAGTCTTGAGACCAGTTCTTAAAAAGGGATGTTTTTACTCGAGATGATGATATTTTTGCTTGAATTTTGCGTCGTCCCTTTTCTCTTCTGAGGGTTTTTTTTTTCTTTTTTCTCGTTCTATGTTCTAATTGTTTAATTATAATGACAACGATAGACGGGGGGTCTGCAAAGTATATAGCCATATGTAGGCCGGTACATGCCCTTAATATTATAGATTGAATTGTGCCGATTGTTAATGTTATGTGCTTGACAGATAGTCCGCCTGTACCTGTGTTGTTTAGCAGTTTACGAAACTGGGGAGTTGTCGATAGTCGTAATGGCGAGTATGTTCAGCATTCTCTACGACAAGTCAAAACTCCGCGGATCCAAAGACCCTATCTCTTGCGAGTTTTTGGGCACAACCAAAATCTGCCTTTGAATTCACCTGGCATCAAATGTTCGAGGAATCCGAAGATGATCTGGACCTGTGTTACGGCATCTGCCCCGAGTGCTCTGGATGCTCAGATACTACGCTAGCCCGCTCCCCAGTCGTTGAATCGCCAAGTTACTGTCAGCTCTTGGAACTACAGCCTTTTGAAAGTTGGGATGTATCTGAATCCACAGACCGAATTCGGAGGATTACAACTCGTATCCTACTCTCTAAAATCAACAAGCTGAAACGCCAACATCTAGTCAACCGGCGACAACGAAGAAAGCCAACCCACAAACCCTTTTTTGGGCGTGACTGGTTCAAACGACATCCGGCATTTCGAAATGTTATCCTACATTGATATCAATTCTTTGCCCAGGGTCCGGATTTTTGCGGTGGTGTGAAGAAATATCAGGTACATGCATTATATGCTCCTTTTGCCATGGACTTACCAGTGAGCGAAGAATAGAAAGAAATTGCATCCAAAATCTGGTAATCTCAACAAACCACAGTCAGCTGAAAAAAATACTACAACTCTTTAGGCATCATACATCAGACTTGAGGGCTATACACATGCTTGTTTCTTTATCCTTTAAGACGGAATTACACTCGGCCTTCGTAGGTTGTCTTTACCTCATTGACTGATTGCTCTTGATTCAGAAACGTTGACATAAATCTGTTCTGTCCTATTCAAAGTAATTGTCTTGTATTCTTATGAAAAGATGCTGTCCCCATTCACCAGCTCAACTACACTATTTCCAATCTCAAATTGTACAAGGAAACAGCAACCTCTACCGCAGGTTGTTACGTGTCAATGATCATTTATCTATGTCGAACGTTCATCACGGCAACACCCGTATCAGTCTCTGTTTACAAATCATCTTGTCGAAATCCAATATTACCACGGGCCTAACTTGGTTGTGATCACAATTTAACTAGATCCGGAATACCAGGGTAGCACGGAATTATTTACAGTAGGAACACATATATGTACAAATTTCTTTGGAATTTGTCCTGCCTTAGTACAAGTCGGAGCTGACAACATCTAGTCAGGGTCGTTGACAATTTTAATATCACCAAAGCTATCCTTACGGTGACTAGAGTGCGTTTGAGGCTTTAAGAGATGCTTTTTTGTCTCTCTCTCGCTCTATCCGTTTCCCTCTTCGTCACTTGCTTAGACAACTAAATATACTATTACCAACTACATCGAACTCACACATACTTACCGCTCATTTATAGTCTGAAAATCGCTATGATCATCCCACTTCAGTAAAATTCGACCTATATTACCCTTTTTTGCGTTTCTGTAACTCTCTTCACTGTAAGATTATTGTTGATGTGTGTCCAAAACTTGACGAAATTGAACATCTCTATTAGCAGAATCATTCATAAGCTAGACAAACAAAACATCTCAACACATCAAAATCGAAAACCAATGTAAGGGTACATAGTAACCCTGAAATTCGGCAAGATTTAATTCTAGTCGCGTTTGCGCTTGTTTACTAAGCTTGGGCGTTTATATGGCTTACCCGCGTTAGCGCCCGCACAAGCCTATTCCAGAAGATTTCATCATTTTATGGCGATTTAGTACGCTGATAATCGGAGTGGCCCACTGTCTGTGCGGGCTATCATCCGGTCTCTGCTGTTCCGGACGTCCCGCGTGGCATTGAAAGTTGCTAGTAATTTTGGATTAGCCTCATTTGCATGTGTAATTGAGTTCCGAGCAGACCACTATAGTTAGGCTGTCTTTGTAGCCCCGTTGTCAACCGAGTGTATTGGGTTGTCGCGATGTTTCCACGTAAACGCTAAAAACCGAGTTTCTTTTCCTTTTTCATCTAAAGAAATGGATCCCAAAACTTCACCGGGAACAAATAACTGGACTTTTTGTTTGTTGGCTATGAACTATACATTACCCACTGTCTTTAAACCATCAAAACATCCATGTTATCACACGCTATGAATTCTTAATCAAGGCCGGAGGTTTTTTCCAGGTTTGCACATCCCGAAAGATCGTCGATAGTTTATATTCCGACGCCAAGAATTCCCAAGATATTCTGGAAGTACATGTACCCATGCCAAGATAATTTTACAGAAATAGTCTGGTTGATGCTGTGATAGCCAACTGCCATCAAGCCACTAAGAAGCATTCAAAGTTTGCACTCATCACCTTTATCATGTCTACAAAATGGTTTTGCTTCTGAGGTTTTATAGCGCTTGGCTTGTCGCGTCTGTAGTCAGATGCCTCATAAGATCCACTGACATGGTTAACGGTGTTTTTCCACAAAGCAGGTTTTCTTCTTCTTCATACTTGTTTTCTGGTGTAGCAAACGGCATCTTGTGGGCCTGGCCAATGGGCGTGCAGATGATACTGTGATATAGACTTCATTGATATCTGCACATGGACAGTACGTATACATTAAAATCTCTTGAACTTCGGTTATCCTCGGGTTATCATCTTTGTACGTCTGCAAAGACCTTTGAGAAGAACCTATGCCAAGCTCAGGGTATATGCTGTTTGGATAGCATCCGTTCTTTGTAACGTTACCTTTTTCACCTGTCAACAGCATATCGGCACTAAATACCACTGTCCCTGAACCATACGGCCAAAGGCTTCACTGATGTATATCTCAAAGAGCCAACCATTTTATACTGCCGCTGAGAAGCTAGTCAGACCTTCTCTTCTTCTTCTACCCCGGATATGACAAACACACATATACACCAGCTCCACCAAGTCCACAACGCTTTTCGGTCATATCCCCAAGATTTATTCCTAGAGCACTGAGGGCCATCTGCCCAAGGAAACAAAACGCTCGACGGAATTCCGCAAAGTCCCGATACCTATGTGACCAAAGTATCTAATAACCAAGGCCTCGATTCGACAATCCAAGTAGGCCCACATGTGGTCTGGTCTGTCGCTTCTGAAAGCGGAAAGTCTACAAATATTACATTTCCCGGGCTCTCATATGATCCGCTTTCTGGGCAGGTGCTTGTTATCATAAGCGATATCAAAGAGCTGAATGTATCCTAGTACCGCACCCAGAGTGCATTGGTGTTGCAGGAGCCCACTATGTATCCGGGCAGGCTGCGGGAAAACATTCGCTAGAGATCTGAGCGGAGCGACGTAAGCGATGAGAAGCTGTTCCACGTGTATAGTGAGGCAAATACTTAGGAGTTTGTGATGTCTTTATGACGGTTTCGAAACTCTCATTGGAAACAAGAGCGAGCGATCCTTTGGAAGGAAAACAACGCAATTGAATCACCAAGCATCTTTTCTATAATCTCGACATTCGCCGGCCGGTTGAAGCTCTGTATAAGCGCACTGGACTCTCAAAGCTAGCATGTCATTCAAATGGTGGTCCCAGACCAGACGGCTAAGGAACGCACGACTGTTGTTGCCGTGGCGCATAGACGAAGCACGATGCAAAGGGCCGACGAAATTTTTCTATGTACTCGACGTACTTAAGGTTATGGAGACGGGTTCACATGCGGAATTGACAAAGCTCCAGGGGCGACGAGCGGACACGTTCACCTTCAAAGTCTGGAGAAGGCTGCTTAAGCGGGTATGTTTTTTTTTTCATGATTTCTCCCCAGGAATCAGGAATTTGCCACTTGTACGAACTGTCAAAGTCTCGTCTAGATGTCATTCATCCTAACGACAGATGGATGGATTGGGTCTAAATTAGTACATGCGTCTGTAAGACAAGACTAATTAACATCATCCGATGTTGTTTGTCTGGCTACTACTTTACACTATGTAGTGTTCACGGGAAGTAATGTAGTTTGTCTGTCAACAAACATTCCGTACATACGACACGGGGCTAACCCGGCAAAAATTGCAACTGATCAAGTTGATTGTCTAGATATGTATGGTCTATAATGATAAGACCCCATCTGCCAAGAAGTCAAATAACACGAGAAAAAGATTATGCTTGTGCATCTGGTCATATCACGGTGCAACCAATGGCAACGGATAAGGGAACCTTTGTTTTCTTAGTGGTGGACAGGTAAACTTTTGATTTGGCCCCTAGGCGCGTGCACAATTTTCTATTGGACTTGGGGATAATTTGTTTATTGAGGCTGTGCATCTTTCTGGAGGGTGACAGTGAACTAGAAACTAAAGAAAGTGACAAGAAAAAAAACAGAAGATTGATATGGTCAAAGATAGAAAACTCCATTCAACGGACCGTGGCGTTTTGGCAGTTGTGGCTTGGTGTAACACTAATCGGGCGATGATAGTTGGTGATATCTACTTGACGTCTCCGGATAATATACACACAAAAGGCAAATGATTAGCGTAGGTTCTTTCATTAGAAACTTCACTCGTATTGTTCTGTTTTTTCGTGGCATGGTCAGTCGAACTTGTTTGTTTGGTAACAGGCCTGGGGGCTGTACAAGACGCTTGGACTTAGAGCGGTATTTTTTTTTTCATTGCGGTGATAGTTATGTGGAGATATTGTCAGTTCAACTGGTCGGTGCGGTTCAGTCGGATTGTGGGGGGACCACCCACCAGCTACAGATTCTACGTGGAAGTTATAGATATGCGACATCCGCTGAACTGATTGATCAAGATTCTTTTTTTTCTCCGGTTGTCAGTATCGGGATATTCTTGAGCATTTGTCGCTCGTCCATTCTTTGTAACAATCTTTATCTTCGCTCACAGCGTCAAACTCTACTTGATCACTTTTTAATTTTACACGCTTTCTTTTATTCCTATTGAAATCCTTCCAACTCGGTTATCACATTCAACACGCTTAATCCCTTCCTTTTGCCGTGTCCAGAATCATCGAACAAAGATTCTAGACCGTGTCGACCTACCATATTCCTTGAAACCCCTGGAGCCAGACCTTTTTTGTCTCTCGACACACCTGAGTCTATTTCGCTTGTCACCGTAAACTGAATCCCTCCCTGGCTTTACCCATTTCTGGCTTGTCATTCGTAAGCGCGAGTTTTGCGATTATCATCGTTGTTGGCGCCTTTAACTATATTCTTATCCGCTCTTTACTCTACCTTTTTTTTTGTCTTTCACGCCGTCTCTCGGCTTCCACTCTTTAATCATAATTCTTAAAATCATCACCAAAATGGTGTCTTCACGGCTTACTATCTCGGCTCCTCGCCTGACTTCGCTCTTTTCCGCCGCTTTCCTCGCCTTGACTCTTACTACTTCCCCCACATTGGCTTCACCGATTGCCGCGCCACAAGTCGCTCTCGCTACTCCAACAACTACCAGTCTTCCAGCTATCATTCTTGCGCCTACCGGTACTCTTTCTCCTAACGACATTGACTCTTACTTCTCTGCACGCCTGGCTATCGACAATGTTGAGCCAACAAAGATTGACGGATCATGGACCGTGGTTCCTGTAGACTCTTGGGACGAGTTGCGCCGTAGAGACGACTCTGAGTCTTCCTCCTCTACCTCCACCGAGGAGTCCACATCTTCAACAACCGAAGAGGCCACAAGCACATCCGCCTCTGAAACATCCTCCGAAACTTCTTCCAGCACTGCCTCGTCATCTGCTTCAAGCACAGCATCTTCAACGGCTCTTCCCAAGCCCATGGACCAGAACCTCAGCTACAACTTCACCACCAACGGCGGCAAGTCATGCCCCGCCTATCTCAACGCTCTTCTGGATAACGAGACCTTCCAGGCGTGCTACCCCATCTCCATGCTCCTGAAGGGATCATCATCCTTCTTCCAGGCGCAAAAGGAGCTGCAAAGTATCGTCAGTGTCCTGGATGCTACTTGCGCCGCTGATTACGACTCATGCGCTACCTACCTTCACCAGGAGCGCGTCAACCTCGCCAACTCATCTAACTGCGCCGAGGAGTATGTCGCCAAGGATTCCAATGTCATGTTAGTCTACAACGGTCTTGCCGCCTTTGAGCCTCTCTACAAGGCTACCTGTGTGCGCGACCCTGATACCAGCATGTACTGCTATGCTTCAGCCGTGACCAACTCTTCCAACACTGGCAATGCATACACTTACTACATGCCTCTCAACTCTTCCTTCCCGACCACCGCCGAGCCAACATGCACTACCTGTCTGCAAGAGACCATGTCCGTCTTCCGGACATTCACCAACGATGCTGGTTTGCCACTTGCTGGAAACTACGCCGATGCCGCGCAGATCATCAATGGTGTCTGTGGTGAAGGATTTGTCAACGAGACGGTACGCAAAGTTACCGAGGATTCGTCGGAGGATGTTGGAACGGACTCAACTAGTTCGACTGTCACAAGTGGCGTCATGAGAATTATGCCATGGTCTACCGTGGCGTTAGGCGGTTTCTTCGCCATGGTATTAACGGCCATGTAGAATGGGTACTCTGTATATATATATATACCTATCAAGGACTCGGTGGGTATGGTTTTTCGTTCGGTTTCTTGTTTATTTTCTGGGTTTCTTAGCGGGCGTCTCTTGTTCTCTGTATATTTCTTAATGTCGCATATCGACTTGTATTACCATCCAAACATTACCTGGTATTTCCTTTTTCACATGTGCACACGCATCTAAAAACGTCCATACATACTGTACATGCTTCCATGTGTCGATGTGTACATGTGTACATACATACATACATTGATTATGAGACCCGGGTTATCGGGCTATTGCGTGGCAAATAACCCTGCATGATAGCACGGAGCTTAACCCAACGCCAATGACGCACTACCTCGTCTATGCATGCACGTCTACATGCTGCCACCACCGCCGC
This sequence comes from Huntiella moniliformis, assembly GCA_000712465.1. Lineage (NCBI taxonomy): Eukaryota > Fungi > Ascomycota > Sordariomycetes > Microascales > Ceratocystidaceae > Huntiella > Huntiella moniliformis. The sequence continues at coordinate 9,852 of JMSH01000045.1, forward strand.
CACATGCTGCATTCTTGGATACCAAGGATATAGTTACCTCATACGACCAGTGGTACCAAGACATTCCCAAGAAAGAACAAACAACCCAAATCATTTCTCGTGACAACACTTACACATCATGTCACCAAAACCTATAAAACCCACACCGGTCACGAGCCGACAGCCCTCCTCATAGTGTCACGTCGTCTCCACTCGCACACACACACACACACACTAACCCTAGATAACGATTCATTTTGGTCACGTCAGCACGCACCGCACAGTTGCTGCATTTCCCTTGCCTATAACTGCATACGCACACAAAAAGGGAAGTCTCACCGCCAACCGAGTGGATGGAGTCGCCATCATCTGATCGCGCAATGTTGTCACTGCACCCTGCCGCCTATCTGCCGGAAGATCCCTTTTTGTACGGGCGGTCTAGTTTTGTTGCTATTGTATCGTGTTTCTTGCCTTTGCCTTTTGCCTTTGTTGTGCCACGGAAACATAGCACCTTTGTTGGTTGTTGTGTTATGGGACCATATTCTGGTTTTATGGAAACTACCCACAAACCAGGCCATTTGCCACATTACTCGACACCACGTTGTGAAATCCTGAAATTCCAGCCTCACGAAACTCGGTTCCCTCTTTTGATAATTGTTGATCATTTCTTTGATTTGAAATGATAGAAGCCCTATTTATATGCATATGTATGTACATACATACATATGTACGTAAGTATCATCAATATGAACTCTCGCTAACCTCGGGATCACGCAGATCCCAGGATTTCAACGCTTTACACGTGTACATACATACATATTTACTTGCGGCCTGAGTTTCTATCCCCGATCCTTTCTCTTCGGGCGTCTGTAATCTAGGCCGTGTCGACATTCCCCGCCATTATGTTTTTGTGGGTATGAAGCCCATTCTGTCCGTTTAGACCAATTCAACATCATAATGGAGGGGTATGCATGGGTTTCTTGCTTGTCTGTGGGCGCTACGCCGGCTGCAAGCGGGGTATGTTGCACATATACATTGCCGCTACTGTTTGTGGCATATCCCGGGTTTCAATAGTCTTACATGTCATGATTTTAACTATGCACGTACATACGTATGTACATACCTAACTGGACTTATACGTACACATACATGTACATACAGTGATCTACAACCATTTCCTCGATATCAACCATAAAATGCTTGGCTGGTCTTGCTTGACAACACAAACTTACTTGAACCCGGCTTCCCCACCTCGCTTCGATCCCTCGTCTTCCTGCCTTTGTTCGGCTGCCTTGTCGCTAAGAATTAGGTTAGCGCCTTTTCCATTGGCCATTATACGGCGGATACCACGCTATAACAGAGAGCCCGGTACTGGGAACTTGAACCCTGGGGCTAGCCCCAACTTCACCTCATTGCCCTGCACCTATAATCACCAATATATGTCGTATCAACCTCTATCAGTCTACGTATGGCCACGCCTTGCAGGGCTGCCAATGACAGCCATGTAACATGGAAAACCTGGTACCCAGCTTCTCCTATCCAACACTACGTTTTTGCCCTGAAATCGTCACCCTACGACTTGATGTTACAACACTAAGTTCGGGACCGGCACTCATCTCTCCAAGGTCACCGTCACCATTACCGGCCCGGCTGACTTCCCCTCGTCCGATCCAGGTTATTAATCCATAGCACCTGAAACCTCCATCACACTCCTATAAACCCTAGCAAATCAAGTCACGCTCAATACAACCAACCAACCAACCAACCAACCCACTCAATGCTGTACTCAAATACACAAAGTCCACCACATTGTGTATTGTAAGCGTTGTGAGCCCATCCCTTCCAAATTTTGTCCTTCAAACACACCCCGGAAATGGAAACTTCCGTATGACAGTTACTGGGACTTGCAGTAGAGAAGGCGCCACATACCTGGTCGTGACTTCCGGGCTTGGCGGGACAAATCCTGGAAATCCATCGCCAGGGGAGGGGGCCTTGAAGGATGGCGATAAATACATGGTTATTTCAAAAAAAAAAGACGACACTGAATTTCTCATTCTTCTTATTTTTTTTTCTTGCCTTGTGCTTTTCCTGATTTACCATTTTATCCCTATCCCATACCCAAGAAAACGACAAAAAAGGACAATCAAGAAATCCAGCAGTTTCCTCTTTGCGTCAATGTGTCACCTACCCGTTCATTCGGCTGTCTTCCCTTTTTCTTCCATAAAGAGGACCGTTTCCATCTTGTGCGGAAGCTGCAGTTCCATTGTTGTCGCTGTTCCTCGGTTCTGCCATAACTTAGGTATATGATTGAATTTCCTGACTTGACCGCCATTCTTGCGTAGTTATTGCTACTACTTTTTTATTCTCTCACGCTGTGCCTGCCACGTTTTGTTCTTACCTTGGTGTTTTCTACTTCTCCATTTGTTGTTTCTAATTCGGGTTATCGCACCTTAATTTTTACCTGAACCACTTTGTTTCCGAAGAAACAAAAAAAAGGAAAGACTATACCGTTTGCGCGTGGGTCTTCTTTAAACTTGTTACTTCCCAAACGTCACGTCGCACAATCAGCGCCCGGCTTCTTTGACCAATTTATCCTCCGAGGAACATTTGTCCTTAGCTTCTCTTCCCGTTTCCTCGACCGCATTTTGGAATCATAAGGCAGTTGCATCTTCAGCCTGGTTTGTCTGCCCAAAATCTTACGCTCACCCAATCAAAGAGCCGCTTCGCTGTGCAGCATTACATTTTGTTCCCGCTCCAAGGCCTTGGGTCAAGTAGTAATCAATACCTGAAAATTGTGTGTCCGACGAGAAAAGGAACGAGAAATTTCGATCTGTCCGACAATTGGATTTATTAGCGGCACCGACCGCTATCGGGATATATCCTCGTTTCCTACCAAAAACCCTCGGCTGAGGGCAATCTCATAACGCCACTAAACCTCTCTGTTGAAGAAACAACCGGAATTTACCGAAATGTCACAGCAAAACTCCACCTTTCACTCTGGGCGCCAAGTCTATAATCCCAACTACGACAATGGCAGTTCTAATGTGACTTTGCCACCGCCGTCAGCAATGGCAATGGCACCAGCTTCTTCATCTATGATGAGAGCACCACCGAGATCTGAGTATCATCATTATAATTATGATGCTCATAGGGCACATCATCGACACCAATCTTCATTACCAGCTCCAGTTTCACCGCCACCGCCACTACCCTTTGAGCAACACCAGGAACCACCATATATCTCTCCAGGGCTAAGTCGTGGTCTATACGAACAACCGAGACCTGTCATGCCTCCTACTACCCCTACCTCATACAATTATCCTAGATCAGAATATCCGCCTAGTCGTCCAGCTGAATCGTTACCGTCACCTTCTCAGATAGCTCCGCGCCCGTATTGGACCTCAGGAAGTACTTCTATGGCTGCGCCATATTCCACACCTTCTTATCCCCAGCCACTTTCCCCAATCAAGAACATATCCAATTCACAGCATCCCGCACATTCTTACTCCCAGCCTCATTCTCCTACTCATCGTTCAACTCCGGCCTCGATTCCACCTCCGACTCCAGTTTCAGCCCCCGTTACATCCCCGTCATCCTCATCGTATACTCCCGCTCAGACCATACATCGTCCTACCGCATCTCCCCCATTTAAGCCACCAGCCTCTATGAAGATCAATTCCATGCTTGCCAATGACCCTACTCCTGTTCAATCTACATCCCCAATCAGGACTATTGACCGTCCCCGTCCAATTGGCCCAGTACCTCCCCAATTCAGTACACCCACACTTACCCCATCACCATACAGCCTAGTTCTTCGTCAGCAACCCATTGCCGCACGGTCATGTGGCTTTGGCGAACGTGACCGTCGTGTCATTGATCCCCCGCCTATTCTCGAAATGCACATTTCACCGTCAGCCAACCCCGGAAACTCTAGTCCACTAGCAAGTCAACATGCCGACTTTCACGCTGTTGTACATTGCAACATTTGGAATGCCGCGGGCACCCAAGAAACCAACACTATGTCCGAGGAACAGCGACCGCAGCGTCGTCTTATGGGAACACTCGTTGCCTCGCCGTTCACCGGCGTAGATGATCATGGTGCTCCCGGCACTTTCTTCTGTTTCCCAGATCTCTCTGTACGAACACCAGGTGTTTTCCGCTTGCGCTTTTCTCTCGTCATAATTGACCCACGCAGAAACACTACCCGCCGTTTCCCTCTTCAGGCACAAGCCATGAGCGACAAATTTACTGTGTATAATGCTAAAGAATTCCCTGGGATGCGTCGGAGCACGCCTTTGACCAGGAAATTGAAAGATCAGGGTTGTCTGATTTCCCTTAAGAAAGGCACTGATCGTGATCGTGGTAGCAGAGTCAGTGATGATGAGGATTCAACAAGAAGACGAAACGACCATAGTTAATTAAATAAAAGCGTCAGTGTCGGGTTACTTTGTTCGAGTTACACAGTTCACTATCGTGCTACCCGACCAACCAACGCTAAGATAAGTTATAAAAGCCAAATATGGCAATTGTTAGCTACCTAATAAACACCAATGTTTCACAATTCTGTCCTAATAACTACAATGGCATTGTGCTTTCCCAATTGGGTACGTGTATCAATTCATATCGCGGGGTATCTAACCAGTCAGCCTTCTTTGGTGACTATGGACGCCTAATAAAAAGGCTAATAAAGTACAAAACGAAGAAAAAGAAATGCAAAAAATACAAAGATTCCCCAAAACGCCGTGCATATGCTAAATAAAGATATCATGAAAGTTGAAGAGGATAAAGAATAGACACCGCCTCAGTGACCAACCACTGAGTTAGAACCAAGTTCTTCAGGCCTGGTGCCCGTCTCACAGTCTGGGGCTGTTGATACTGGTACCATCAGGGAGGGATCAATCACAAAATCAGTCATAGCTGGCATCGAATACAAATCATCCGACATCATCATGTGACTATTTCCCATGGTTGGTCCGTTGTTGTTATGTGGTCCACCCCATGTTGTCGAAGAGTCTTGGGTGACTGCACTAGCCGGAGTGAATGGCGTAAACGGCGCCGAGCTGATACCGGATGCTGGTGACGTTATCGATGGTACAGCTGTCGTAGGAACTTGCATGTTCCTTCCAGATTGATGTTCAGGTTGGCTGATGGTGATACTTAATGGCCTTGGACCCGTAGCAGCCCGACTCGGGGTCTGATGAGTGATGTTGGAACTTGAAATATCGTCTGCATCATCATCATCATCGATCGGAGATACTGGGGCGTCAGCCAATATATCAGTATGAGCTGTTGGAACGGTATCTGACGCAAGCAACGCAGCCCCAGAATCAGAAGACGAAGTTTCCGAAACGGGAGCTACACTGGTAGTTATTGAACGTAGAACCGGTGCTGCTTCGGCCAACTGAACATGGGGCGGTGGCATTGCGCCATTACTCTGGTGCAGTGAGGCATATGAAGGCGGAAGACTGTGGTCGTTACTATCCACGGGTGCTTGCGGTGGTGCCATTGTCGGCATCGTTAACTCGTTCGGAATCTCGCGGTTGTTCGGTCCCATTGGCAAACCGTCCATTACAAGTGCAGCTTCAGCCGCAGCTTCGGGGGACCATGGTGTCTCAATTGGAGGTAGATGTTGCATCTGAGGAAGCGGCATAGGTCGGGGTACCTGCGAAGAAACAGTGCGCGGGCTGTTATGCCATGTCTGTGACTGTGACGTGGAACCAAGATCGGCAACTGGTGGAACTGGTGATACCACTCCACTGCCAGATGAATCTGCAGAGAAACTGCGATCACGCAGCTCAATCGAATCCACCAGTTCACCGGGTGCAACGTTACCAGCTCGCAATAGCCGTGTTTCAACACTGGATTCTTCACCGCTTTCTGCCGTATGTCGTGCCATGCCATCAACACGTTCGAGTTCAGAAATATCGTTCGGGACCAACCGATGGGTGGGTGGCATCACAATACCTTCCCGTGTACGCTCGCCTGTGATTCGGGCAATGGCAAAAGCATCAAGAGAAGCTGTCCATGTTTTCCGGTGAATGGCCCAGATACATGCTGCAATGAGGAAAATCAACTCCAAAGCCGTGGCAACCCACATGATAACCATAGCCGGCTTTCCGAATGTCGCTGTTAATACCATATGGCCATTTCCACCGATAACAGGTACTTGGTTAGCTGCGATGGAAGAAGGAAGCGGCCCTGTGTGAATTGCCTCGTAAGCTGAATCCAAAGCCAGCTTTAGTACTGCGGCTCCTTGTTTCAAGTCGGAAAAAGCAGAAAAGAAAAGCACAATGCTATTGGCATGAGACAGTGCCTCCACGCCAACGCTTGAAAAAGAGCTGTCATATGACAATCCGATATTTCTACTACAGGCAAGATGCATCAAAATTGCGGCACTACCAATATCCGTGGGTTGTTTGAGATTGACTCCACTTATGGAGCCATGCAACGGAGAATGATCACAAAACGGGCCAGGTTTAACGGTTGTCGCGTTGGTATTAAAGGTAGTAGCCAACAAATTTTGAAAGTATGAACGGAACCCAAAGATTGACAAAATAGCCGTCCGGAAAGGTGAGTAAGGCCCGATATTGACTCCCGACGACCATGTCGTGTTAATGGGTACAAAGACGTCACTTCCGAACTGGTCGGTAGATGTGAACACGGGGCCGTCGGTGAAACCATTTGACGGGTTCGGAATTTCGTAAAAACCATTGCTTGCCAGACTCGTGCATTTAATGCTGAAGTTGCTAGCGGAGAACCCGTCAACTGCAAAATTCGAATTTGACAACGCATTTCGCGCTACTCCCCCGATCGTCCCCGATATATACACAGCCTCCGATGCTTGATATACCAGGGTCCGAACGTCTTTCCAACTAGCCGACGCATCCGGTGGTGCACACACTTCTCCGACTGCTCCGGCAATGGAAAAGAGTCGATAATAGCCCTGGTCTGATGTGATATCCGACGTATTGTAACTTGTGCAATCAGTTGGCCATGAATCACGATCCACAACTTCACAAGTTGCTGAATTAGCAGTGCGGATAGTAGCCTGACGAATTGGCCCAGTTACTAGCGATTTTGACACGGCCGAAACCCAAAGATCCAAGTCCGTTGCATTGTTCACCAGAGGATCAATACGGTTACCATGGGCAAGCTCAGAGTCCCATGGGTTTTCGAACATTGTCACTGATGCGTCAATGGTGCTAGAGTATCCGGATAAATAGTCCAGAGACGTAGTACGAGCAACCATCGACTGAATTCGTGTGGCCCCAAGTGAGGGCTCACAAAATGGTGTCCACGGTCCCCCGTTGGCACAATACATAACATGTGCCACATCGTTGCGCACCAAAACAGACTGGAGAAACGGTGTCACAAGGGCTGGTAGATAATTGGTTAGCATGGCATAACTTTTATATGCTTGTCACACAACATACCCAATAGGCTCAATGAGCAGGCGAGCGCCGAAAAAGTGCCCGGCTGGCCAGTTCGGAGCTTTTTGGCAGCCCAACGACCGTCAGCTAGCGCAAACGTCTGGCGGATATTGAGGTTAGACTGCGCCTTGCCGTCACGCATAGTAAGCATAACTGCTCCAGTGCTCAAAATGGTAGTGATGGCTGTGACTGCAAGTAATGCGCCAACAGTATGGAGAATCCATGCCGCTCGTATCAACTTGTCAATCTGGGCCTGTGTGAAATCGGACATCGTATTAAACATGTCACCACATGTCTTAACATTGGCGACAAAAAGTAAGATCCAGGAAAGTGTTGTCGTAGCAATAATCATGAATGTCATGAACAAAGGCCTTGCCCGGCGATATTGGGCAACCTTAACATCTTCTTCGGTTGGTAAATGTGCCGTGGTAGCAGCGACTGTCGGTGCTTCTGGTGCTGGCGCATCTTGTGAAGATCGCTGTTGTGGTTGTGGTTGTGGTTGTGGTTGCTGTGTTGTTGGAGGGGGTGTTGCGTGGGTATCAGATCGTAGATTTGAGCCGGCAGATTGAACGGATGATTGGGATCTGGATATTGACGGTAATGGTGGTAATACTGGTGGTCCATTAGCAGTAGCTGTTGAGGATACAGGAGATAACGCTACTGGTGGCGATGTTGGCGATGCATGTGATATGTTAGGTTGTGCCGGTGGGTCGGCGTTCATCGCTGCCGAATAGCGCGGCGGTGGGTCCATTGTTGTGGTATACTACGACTGCCCGGAGCAGCACGGGGAATCCGGGCAGCGTGTGAGAAATTAGTCCGACTGGGCGCGCAATTGGCGAAATCGTAGTTCAATGTGTAGTATGGCAGCTTCGAGAAACAATATATGGCAAATAAACAATCGTAGGTCGAGGGCTATAATAAGCAAACGTGGGATTGATTGGCGGAGAAGAAAAACTGGCAAAGACGGAAGACCAGTAGTTTGTGTGGAGAAATCCAAAATGTATCGTATGTTGGTGTCGTAGTACAAGAGATGCGAAAACCAAAGAGAAATGTCTCTCGGTGGTGGACGATGTTACAGAATTAAGAGACAAGAAAACGAGGGAATAATGGTGAGAAGGGCAGTTGTCAAAACGTCAGTGTCATGATAAATGGATAAAACAAACAAAGAATTATAACAAGAAAGGAGTGAGTAAGGATTCAACTTGTGGGGTTAGGAGCGACAAGAAATGAGCGAATGAATGAACGACTTCCAATGCAAAGATGAATTCAATTGAGCAATTTGGGGCCGTTCACCTCTTTCTGGGCGGCAACAGATGGCTGGCGACTGGTGGGGGCAGAATAGAACAAGGGAAAAGAATCTAAATGCCGGGTGTGACGGCAGCGAGGCAGGACAAACTAGTTCGGTATTAGTGAAGCATCGTCAGGCCCTATAGCCATAAAAAGGAACACAGGATTGCTGGCGACAGAAGGGATTTGACAAAAACAACTGTTGGAGGTGACTATAGAAGATAAAAGAAGGAAACCAAGTTGCGATGTGATACCACAAAGGTTAGAGTTTTCGCGTCCAGAGAAATGGAAAGTATGACAAGGCTGGCAAACGGTATCTGTGGCTATCCTTTGAGGTTAAAGAAAGAAAGAATCAACATCAGTTACAGACTTCTTTGTGGAATGCCATTTAATCACTGATTGCAGGGTTGTGACCTGCGGGGGTCCATGCCTATTCTCATGTTGATAGACCTTGTAAAATGTCAGCCAATCACTGGTTGGCAGCGGGCAGATCATACGCATGCGCCGGGTTCCCATAAATCTAGAACCCCAATATTAGGGTAGCTAAGGCATAATACAGACATATGTATTTACATAGAAAACGACATGTCAAGTCCAAGCTTGTTCTTTCAAGATGTTATTCTTGGTGCACATTTGCCTGATTCGCCGCATCGCTTACAGGTCAGCATTCAACTGAGTGAAATTCTATAAAACTGGCGGTGGAAATGGTTTTGTGGCAGTGCTAACAGGTGGGATTCAGGCAACAAGGTTTTTTGTAGCAGGTCAGAGAGAAGGTTACTTTACCGAGGACATAGGAAGAATAAGCAAACTTTCTCTGACGATTTAAATGGCCCTAAGAACTGTCTTCTGAAAAACAAACACATGGCTGGTTTGGGTTTGTTTGTGTCTTAGTCCCCGCGATTTAAAAGTTGGTTTGCTATGTGCGGGACTCACTAGGGTCATAGTTTATACAATATTGAATAAAGGCATGTATAAGCGAGTAATTGACGATTCTAGCTCACGTTTTCGTCTGGGTAGTCATCCCGGCCATATGTTTCGTTTAGTCCAACATGACTGATTACTTTACCGTCAACCAGTCGGACCCATGTTTCCACTTCTATATCTGATCCGTACTCGGGGACAGTAACATGGACAGACCGGCCACCACGACTCCAATCGCCATATCCGCCTTGTCCGGTATGTCTTCCAAAACACAAAAACTTCCTCCGTGCTGGCTTCCGTCCTGGTACCATTCCACACCATGAAGCCCCATGGTCATGTCCCGAAAACACCGTGTGGAGTCCTTCCATTCCCATAATGGCCTTGACAAGTCTGTCGTCACTTACGCCATGACCATTAGTTCCCTGGGTAGATAGTGGCTTGTCGTCATTGACACCAGGGAAATGATTAGAACTGAAGGTATCATCAGTCTGAATATCTGAAAATAGAGATGGCGGAATATGGACAAAAAGAAGTGAGGGCAGGAAACGGCCATGAGTTTGGTTCAGCTCGTTATGTGTTTTGAGAAGCCAGTTGACGGTACTGTTACTTACCACACCCGGAATCTCACTATTCTTAGGATCAGAAGTTGTATTAGTGGCCGGTATGGTGTGGTTTTTTGACGGCCGCGAAGAGTATTCATCCTTAGGCTTTTTTCCATGGAGGTAATGACCACCCTGACTATCCAAGAAGTATAAAATCAGGGCCGATTTACCATTGGCATCACGAATGACAACATGATAATTGGAGACTCCTGGAAGTGAAGGGACTTCCTCTTTAGTTAAACACAGTTCATGTTCTTGTTCTGCCTCTAGAATCGCCTCACGGTCCAGCGTGACAGACGAGTCATGGTTCCCATAAGTACTGGCCCATGGAATATTAAGTTCTTCAAACGGCTTAACTAGCTCGTGAATGTACTTTGTCGAATTGGCTTCAAAAGTATCTTCACCAGTCAAGAGATCTCCATTCAAAACTACCATATCGGGTGTCTCATGATTCAGTAGAGTCCTGACATGGTTGTAGGTCTTGGTGTCTTGAGCTGGACCAAATGACCCCTCGGCCTCACCCAGATGAAGATCATTCAACACAAGCAAAGACAAACGTCTTTCTTCGCTCAATCTAGGTGACAAGTCTCTTACTGAGGGTGTTGATGGCTCAAGACGGACGTTGGCGAAAAAAAGGAAAAAGGTAACTAGAAAGAGTGCAGCGACATTGACAGCCACAAATATTCGGTCAAAGGATGGCATCCTTGCGGATTGTAAGTGAATCGAAGAATTTAGGAAAAGAAGTTTAAACTAAAGTGCCGTTTCCTAAAATCATGGTGATGTAGTGTAACTTAATAAACACGCATTTGTTCAGAATGTTCATGATTATCTTAGATAAATTAGGAAACTTCGGATACTGATACGATTTACCCCTGATCTCGAGGTCAGGTCGTCAATAGGGTTAACAATAACCCACACATGTACCGCCACCTTAACGCCACGATATGTAGCCACTGCATTACCCGACCACACCCGTCATCATCTCCACCCCCATTTCTAGGATCGTCCCAGCTTCGAGCAATTAGTGATTCCGGCTAGTAGAAACCCTCCAAACCATAATCGCCATGTATCGCACTCCAATTCGCTTTGCCGGCGGTGGCGGCCACCACTGTATGTTGACTTATTGAACACTTCTTGAACACCTACTAATTGGCGACGAAGCTATCAACGACCCCGCCTTTGAGCGTATGAACCAGGTCAATCAGAATCGGTACAAGTTCTTCCGCTGGACGTCGCGCACCGTTCGTATTACTTTCATGTACATGGTAGTTGCACCGCTCGTACTTGGGACCATCGCATACAAGACTGATGTGAGTGGAAGCTTAGCCGGCGCACAAATTGGCGATAACTGACGGTTGCTGTAGGGCTTGCTTGATTTCCGGGCGAAGCGCAAGGGAGACTCGCTCTTGGAACGGTAGAGGATATCTACTATGAAATAACTACAGCACAGAGACGTCTTTGACGGTTTGATACAGACAACCAGAATAACAGACAGTAGAGCCACCAGCATTTGGCCTCAGACAATAGATTCAACAGAGAAAAGCATTCTAGTCTTGCAAAAAGATGTGACATTATCATTACGCTAGAATTATAAACGGGACAAAATATTATACCTATTACCGCCTCCCACGAGACCCACCTGCCCGACCTCGCCCCCCTCTTTTCCACCCACCGCCCCATTGACCGCGCATTTGACCCTGAGAATCACCGCGGTTCCAGTCACCCCTTTGTCGGTCCGAGGGACCATCTCCCATGTCGGAATTGTCGTCTCGCCTTCGACCTGACGGAGATCCACCCCGCTTCCAGTCACCTCGCGGTACATCAGCTGCTGGACGTCTATCACGGCCGTTGTTAAATTCATCGTTAGTCTGGACACCCCAGCCGCGATCTCTGACAGCACCTTGCTCATGAGAACCGGTTCCATGGGCCGACCAGTTTTGGTTGCTTTCTCTCCCAGAGCTCTTTTCTGATATGTGCTCTCGATCGCGTTGACGCTTCACGCTCGCAGCATCAGGGACTAGACCATCGTCTCCTGGAATCAACATAGCAACCGACAGGTAATCACCGGGGCGGAAGCCGACCTCTTGTAGTGTCTTTTTCTCATAGCGCGCCGAATCGTCTGGGGGGACCATGGGCCGTAGTCTCCGCGAGCCCTCAATCATTTCTTCATCACTGCCATCGCGTTCATCTTCTAATGCACCAAGCCCGCTATCACCAACGACAATGTTTCCAATGTCACGGGCAACCAGACGGTCGTTGCCCGATGCGGCGCTAGCTGGAGATAGGGCTTGGAAGAGGAGTCTGACACCGAATGCGGGATACGGAAGTGCGTCGGACCGAGCAGCAACGAACATATATGGGAGGGATTCGAGGGTCGTAGTGGGAAGAACGTAGATATCCACATGCCGAGGCGGTTTGCGAAGGTTAAGGTCTTCTAATCTGGCGCAGAGGAAGCAGTGGGGTTAGTTGTGGGACGGACGGAATCTCTTGGTAGGAGCGGGACTCACTTAATAAATCCGTGCATGCGGAGAAAGACTCGCATGTAAAAGGGAACCTCCGGAACATCAGCGCGGCTCATTTTTGAAGTTAATTGTGATGAATGTGTTGATTCAAGAAGTATTTACAGACTTGACGATCTTAAAGTCTTCGGAGGTTGGAATGTAATTGCTAGAATTAGCCTGAGATTAGGCGTGGTTCAGTGGCCGGGGCCGCTGGATTGCGGCCGTCAAACCCCCTGTAATTTCTGTTCCTTTGCGACAACCACTAAAATCTTATCGATAAGGGGCTTGATAGCTGAAGGTCAGAATCGACATCACGAATCAGCTGTCAAACTCTCATAAGAATCCATCACTTATTCTCTGATAACCAAACAATCGAAAATGGACTTTGCATCGCTGATGGGCGCCGAGCTCGCCAAAGCCGCTCCCAAATCTAAAAAATACACGAAGAAAGCTGACGAGGAAGCTGCCCGTGTTGCCGCGTACAAAAAGGAGCAGGCCGAACTAGCTGCTTCCCGCGCAGCCAAGGAGTCAGCAAAGCGCAAGGCGGCCGATGATCTGGCCGAGGAGACACACCGCCGCGAAGAGAAGCGCAAGGCTTTAGCCGAACAATCGCGCAAGGCACGGGAAGAACGCGAGGAACAGGAGGAGGCTGAGAGACGACGGAGGTTGGGCCTCCCAGAGTTGAAGAGGGATACTGGACCAGACGACGAGGCCTTGGCCAAGGAAGATGGCGTGGATGACGTGGACGAGGAGGAACTTAGACGAAGACTAAGAGAAAGAGGAGAACCCGTGGTGATCTTTGGAGAAAGTCACTGGGGACGGGTGCGGCGCCTGGTGAAATTGGAGACCGTCATTACTGATGGGCCGATCCCAACAACTCTCAAGCCCGTCAAGGAGAAGAACATGAAGTTGAGTGGCGAAACTCCAAAGGACAAAAAGGGGCGTGCATATCTGTTCCGGCAACTCGCCTCATACTTTTCTATGGTGCTTACGGAATACCAAGAAGCCATGGAGCGGGAAAGGAGCGACACAAGTGCAAGCAAAACGGCGTACAACACCATGATTCGCTGTCGGGAGGATCTCAAACCAGTAAGTTGCAGCCTCAGATAAGACCCATATGCGTGTCACTCATTTACTAACCTGTCTGCAGCTTTTCCGTAAATTCGAAAAGGACGACTTGGATGACTCCGTCTTGACGCCAATCATTGAGATCGTACTTGCTCTCCAGGAACGTCGTTACGTTGATGCTAATGATGGATATCTTAGACTATCTATTGGTAAAGCGGCCTGGCCTATTGGTGTGACTATGGTTGGTATTCACGAGCGCAGCGCGCGCGAGAAACTGCACAACGGAAACAAGGGACATGTGATGGGAGATGAAGTAACGCGCAAGTATCTACAGGCTATCAAGCGCATGTTGACTTTTGCCCAAGTGCGTTGGCCACCGAGTGACTTGAAGCAATTGATGGGATAGAACTATTCAAAACGGGTGCATCAAGGGAAGAAGTGCGGGCGACGTGGGACAGCACGATGGCCGGTCGTGTATCATCCTTTGATATTTGTTTGTGAGCCGGCAGCGGATGAGGCGGGGGCGGGGGCTAGAGGACAAGAAGACGCTTTTGAGTAACGTCAATCTATATAAACCAAATGTGGGGACTTGCTTGCACCGAAACATGACTTTCCCTCTTTGTCTTTGCTGCATGACACCGAGACAACGCCTTGCCATGATCCTCCCGGCTCTTTCCCTTCATATCCTTACTGGCCGTTCCGACGACACGATAACTAGCACGGGACATCTTTCTGCTGTGCAGATTGGCGGAATTCTCGCCGGTGTATTTGGCTTTATCACGCTTGCGCTGTGTGTTGGTTGCTGTCTTATCATGCCGCCAAAGATTTACTCGAATAATCCCTTCGCCGCTTACAGAACTGCAAACAGACGTACGCTTGTTAGTGCGCCTGTATCTGCACCGCTCGGCATCGCTGCTATCGATGAAAGACCGCGTTTATATGCATATCGACGACACTCATCTAGTGAGCCCCCACAGCCATACATAGACACGGAGACAGGCATGTACGTTTACTATCCGCCACCTGAGCCCGTTTATATGTACTACCCACAAGCCGTTCCGTCCGAATTCAGTAGCACCGAGTCGCCAACTTCGCCAATCCCCTCCTACCGGCCGACTCGTTATAACCACACCCGGTGACGCCTGTAACCCTATAATATGGAAGAAGAACTCCCGTATTCCATTTTTTGTTCCAGAATAGCCAACCGGCTAGTATACTCCACTTCGGGCTTGGCGTTCAGACTACATAAGTTCTTGCCGACTACCATTGTGTGACCTAAAGTCACCGCTCAAGACAAAAACTCTCAACATGGAAGGAGCCTCCAAAGTCATGCAGGTGGACGGACCATTTTGGTGGAGAAATGCGTGGGTGGATGGTTCTTTTTATGATTTGGTTGTGCAAGTTGGGGAAGGGACGTGGATAGAAAAATGTTGTCGAGGGACCTGAACAAACCCGCGGATAAGGCAGGGACGGGATGATTATAGAGGGGTTACTTTTCCGGGAAACATTGGCCAGAAATTGGAGAATTTACTAAGGAAAATATTGATTTGAAAGAAACAACCCTGTTAGACATATCGGGTGACCCGCGGCGGACGCAACAATTCCCCGGTGTTATAAGCCTCCTTTGACTGGATATACTCGGTTACATGCGCTTCTGTGACGTACTGAAACGCAAGCTCCACATCCACATAACATCAGGTATTGTGATAATGACACAATTGTTGGTCGTTCGAACAAATCGCCACTACCAAGACAGGCTAACATAAAAAGCCTGCTTTTGGCAATTCCCATCAGACGTGTCCCCACTTGTGTTTAACTACAAGAGCAACTTCATTTTTTGAGTTTTTGCGCAGAGAAAAAGTTGCTGCTCTTATTTTCGAGTATAAATATATAGCTAGTATCCTTTTGAAGCCATTTGTTCATCTAGGCTCTTTTTTTTTTCTCCCTGAATATCTGGAGCCTTGCCTGCTTACCTTCTTGGCCTCGTCGCAACTTACGTCGTATTGTTGTTGGACCCTTTGACCCCTGGTCGCTACCAACTTAATCGGGACTTGTAGCTTAGACCTCAATCGACTTGACTATCGGACCATATCTATCAAAGGAAACAATCGAGTTCTATCGTTCTTTTCTTCTCTATTTGCCTCACCAAACACAGTTTATTACACACTAAGTTATAAGACAAAATGTCTCCAAGATCGGCTCCTCCCGCAGCTCAGTCCGTTACTGAGCTGATTGGTGGTACCCCACTCATTCGTCTCAACAAGATCCCTCAGTCTCTGGGCATCAAAGCTGAGGTTTACGCCAAGGTCGAGCTTTTCAATGCCGGTGGTTCCGTCAAGGACCGTATTGCTCTGCGCATGATTGAGGAGGCCGAGAAGAGTGGGCGCATCAAGCCTGGTGACACTCTGATCGAGCCAACCTCTGGAAACACGTAAGGTATATGATGATTTCACTATCAAAACTAGCTAACCATTGGTTCTTCATTTCTAGTGGTATCGGTCTGGCGCTGGTCGCAGCTATCAAAGGCTACAAGGCCATCATCACCCTCCCCGAAAAGATGTCCGCAGAGAAGGTCTCAGTCCTCAAGGCTCTCGGCGCTACTATCATTCGCACTCCTACCCAGGCCGCCTGGGACGCCCCCGAATCACACATTGGCGTTGCCCGTCGCCTGGAGAAGGAAATCCCCAACGCCCATATCCTCGACCAATATACCAACCCTGCCAACCCAGACGCCCACGAGTTTGGCACGGCTGAAGAGATCTGGCAGCAGGCTCCTGGTAAACTTACGGCCGTGATTGCTGGTGCGGGTACTGGTGGTACCATCACTGGTATTGCCAAGGGCCTCAAGAAGCACGATAAGAACATCACTGTTATCGCGGCTGATCCTCACGGCAGTATTCTTGCTGTGCCCGAAGCTCTCAATGCGGCGCAAGAGAATCAACCTTACAAGGTAGAGGGTATTGGTTACGATTTTATCCCTGATGTCCTTGACCGTGAGATTGTTGACAAGTGGTACAAGACTGCCGATTTCGAGTCCTTTGAACTCGCTCGTCGTCTGATTGCTGAAGAGGGAATCCTTGTTGGTGGGTCGTCCGGATCGGCTATGCAGGCACTCGTTGAAGCCAACAAGGAATTCAAATGGACCAAGGACGACACAGTAGTGGTTGTGTTCCCTGACTCAATCCGAAGCTACTTGTCTAAGTTTGCTGACGACGACTGGCTTGCAGCCAACAACCTGCTCAGCGAAAAGAAGCAGGCCGAGGCCGACAAGAAAGATGACTTTTCCGGCGCCACAGTTGCGGACCTGCGACTCAAGCCTGTCACAACCGTTTCTCCCGATCAAAAGTGCCAGGACGCGATCGAGACAATGCGTGATAAGGGCTTCGATCAATTGCCCGTATCAACGGCTTCTGGTCGTCTTGTAGGCCTGGTCACGCTTGGTAACCTTCTCAGCTATATTTCCCGCGGTCGTGCCTCTAGCGAGAGCCCTGTTCGTGACGTCATGTTTGACTTTTCTCGCATTGACGAGGTTGTCACGGATCCGAGAGATGCAGGGAAGCCCGTAGAGAAGAAGGCACGGCAGTTTGTTGAACTTACGATGGAGAGTTCTCTGAGTTCACTTAGTAAGTTCTTGGAGTGGAACTCTGCAGCTGTAGTAACAGAGAAAACTGCGGAGGGTATGAAGCCCGTGGCTGTCGTCACAAAGGTTGACCTCTTGACCTTTTTGGTGCGCAAGTAGAAAGGAAGCGAGGTTAGAAGATACCCAGATCAATTGATTTAGCGTAACTGTTTTCACGATAAACTGAAATTACTTTGTGTAGAGTGTAATTGCCTACTTAGGTTGATATAAACGTGGATGCAGGTAAAAAGCCATTTGCTTGAAAATAACTTGAAATTCTGTCATTATCTCTAGATTCATGCCAGAAATCATCTTGGTCGTCGAGCACCAACGGCTAAATGGCAAGTATCTCCAATTGCTGTCAGCAAGTTATTGTTCGCCGATCCAGCTTTACCCCACTGAAGTAACACATTTCAATAGCCAATTGCTGTAATATTGGAGCAGTGATCATCATATTCATTCAAGACAATCGATTTACACCGATTTTCAACTCTTCTTTCTAGACTGCTGCCTTGGCTGAAAGTCTGTGCTCCGTGGAAGAAAAGCCCCGCTTATCACCAAGCTTCCAGTAGCAATTCGGCACAAGGACCGTCTTGGCTTTTGATTTGCCGGTGACTACACGTATCGTTATCGGGTACATTTTTTGATCTCGGTTGAATTCCGAAAGTTTAGGGGCCTTGAATTGCTGACAACAATTCATGTTCCTTTAATTCACTTTTTTTTTTCACGATTTGCGGTTTTTAACGGTTACGTCGTTTCGACACTTTTAGACTTTGGCTTGCGCTTGTTTAGCCGCGCATTACCAACCACCGACACACGATACACTTAATACACGATCCGAACAGTTGACACCCGATTCGCGAGGCCTTGGCCGTCTACATATAATTCCCCGTCATTCCTCTCACAAATATATACGCCAGAAGCCATGGACGCGTCCACGGGCTCAGCCGGAAAGCCTTCTCTTCTCAGCGGCCCATCAAAGGCGGCAACAGTCGCGCCAGCACTCGACAGTAGTGCAACCACCGGCGCAGTAGAAATGGGCCAGATTACATCGCCAGCCGGCCTTGGAGCAGCAGCTGTTGCCTCGAGTGCGATAGGAGAAGCTCAAAGAGGACCAGGAGATGTGGCAGAAGGTGCGGAAGCCGGCGAAAACGGCATCATGCAGTTGGCGAGAATAGGTGATGTGGCAGGCATGGAAAAGTTGTTTGAGGAAGGGGAGTACGATGCGACCTTTCACGACGATGAAGGAATCACTCCTTTACATGTAAGTTTGTTGTTGTCGTTTGGGCGGACAGACCGGTCCTTTTGTCCCTACTTTTTGGGGTTTGTGGCCGACAAACATGAATAGGATGGATGATTTCGTCAGTGGTTTTGTTAGTCTCAGGGCGGTTATGCTAACATTGTTTCCGATTGGGCGGTAGTGGGCAGCAATCAATAATCAGTACGCCATGTGCAAATTCCTAATTGATCACGGAGCCGAACTCAACCGCAAGGGCGGCGAATCTGTATCTACCCCGCTACAATGGGCTGCTCAACGATGCCACTATTACACTGTCAACTTGCTACTTCAGCGTGGGGCTGACCCATTAGTGACGGATTCTCAGGGCTACAACACGTTGCACATCAGCACATTCAACGGGAACGTGCTGTTGGTAGTGCTCCTTCTGCACCAGGGAATTCCCGTGGATGTACTTGATTCATACGGACACACAGCGTTGATGTGGGCAGCCTACAAGGGATACCCGAGACTAGTGGATTTGTTTCTGCGCTGGGGAGCCTCGGTGCATGCCACAGACGAACAAGGCTTCACCGCACTTCACTGGGCTCTGGTCAAGGGTTCACCAGCATGTGTTCTCAAGTTAATTGAGTATGGAGCAGACCGATTTGCAAAGACCGAGGCTGGAAAGACACCTGCGACAACTGCCGAGGAGCTCAACACATGGCCAGCTTGGCACCGGGCCCTCCGGGAGGCAGGTTACAACAAGGACGCCACTCCGACAGTACCCAACTGGCCAGGCAGTGCATACATGCTACAGGACCGTAAAGGGTTTATCAACAAATTTACGTTCCTATGGCCAAGTGTCATTTTATACGCTGGACTGGTGGTGATTTCGGGTATGCCATTTGTGGCGGGCGTGGTACTGAGTGTTTTGGTGGTGTACGGATTGCTATGGGTGGCCATGCAAGTTATGGAACATGCTCCGGCAGATATGCGGCACTTTAGTCGGACACCATGGATGGCGGGTATCTTTGCGGCTACATTGTTCTGGACTGGTGTTAACTGGCTCACTACTGTCCTTCCTGGAACGTGGAACGCGGCCGAGACCGAGGCCAGTCTGACTATGGCTGTGGGAAGCAAGGTTGCTGTTCAGGATGGAGACAGTTCCCATGGATTCCTCAACTTTGTTTTCCTAGTATGCTACAGCTTGGTTGTGTATTTCTATACCTGCAGTATGGTGTATGACCCAGGCTTTGTACCCCGTCTCAACGGAATTGCGGAGCAGCGTTTGGCCATTGATGAGCTTTTGCGCACGTGGAAGTATGACGAAAGTAACTTTTGCGTGCAATGCATGATCCGGACGCCACTCCGCAGCAAGCATTGCAAAAAGTGTGGCAAGTGTGTAGCCAAGCACGATCATCATTGCCCATGGGTCAATAACTGCATTGGTATCAACAACCATCGCCACTTTTTCTTGTATATCATCAGTTTAACGGGTGGGATTGTGTCTTTTGACTGGCTTGTGTACTACTACTTTTCGCGGGTTCCCGAGAGTACATCAGGCGAGTGTTTGCTGTTGACGGAAACACTTTGCAAGTACGCCAACAGCAATGCTTATACTCTGTCGGTTGCCGTTTGGGTTACCGTCCAGCTTGTGTGGGTGTCTATGCTGTTGTCAGTACAATTCCTTCAGGTTGGCCGGGCAATGACTACGTATGAGAACATGCACGGAATCCGTGATACCACGCAAACGGCAGCCTTCACTAGCACGGGAATTCCTTTGGATGCCTCTATTGATATGGGCGGGGAGGATCCTCATGGTCATGGTCACGGTCACAGTCATGGTCCTGCACGTAAAAAGGGCGGTTGCTGGTCACAAATTGCTATGCTCCTGGGAGTCACACCCTTTATCGAGACTGTCACTGGCAAGTCAGCAGGCGCAGCAGCTCAGAAGAAGAAAAAGGCGAACCCGTACGGACATGGCGTTCTGGCCAATTGTTCAGACTTCTGGTGTGACCCGGCACCTTTGTGGGGTCAGCGCGAGAATGGCGAGGGTCTAGTTAACGGACACAAGGTGTCGTTTTTGGACATGTACGAGGTGCCGGACGGACTGGGGCGGAGAGAACACGGGGGCTATGAAAGTGTTGGTAATATGGAAGTTTAGGGGGGCGTGTAGTGGAGATAAGTGAGACATTAACACAGTATTGTGTCTACATATGCGTGTTGTGTATCGTTGGGTGACGGATATTTGTCTTTGAGGACGAAAGCCCAACATGTGTCAGAGATTTCACATGTCACCAAGGGAGGCCCAACCAATGCAGTAGGTATGGTAAACTACAATTCCAGTAAAAGAAAGAGTGCGTACATACATACCATAATTAAAATAGACACAAAGAAATGGAATTAAAGTACGTACATAAGCTGCAGAAATTCAATAGGCAAAAGGTGCAAAAAAAAGAAAGAGCCACGCCCTCTTGCTCGGCTGACCACCGATGTGATGCCTCACTAAGGCTTATCTTCAACACTAAGTGACTAGAGGGCTTTTCCGGAAGTGCGCTTGGTCAGACGGACAAGCGACGGGAATCTATACATACATACATACATACGTACGTACATACAATATGTACAAATGATCGAGCCGATCGGGGGTGGTGGCGGAGGATGCGTGCGCTTGCTGAGGATTGCTATTTGGCTTTGTCCAAGGAAACAATTCAATATTTGCGTCACGCGGAAATCAAGCGAAGAGTTCCTGCCGGTCCCAATAAACTGACCAAGTCTATAAAGATAGCCCTGTCGCTCTTTCCTATTTGCGTCCGGTCAGTCCTTCTTGTTCGCCGTATTTTACTTTCTTCATCTTCCCGACTCATCTATGACCTCTTCCTACTAGGCATCTCACGCGGTTGCCTTGTCAATTCATCACATCCTGTTGTTGCCTCCTCACTCCTCTTGCTGTCTCCCTCCCTTGTGCCTTGCAGAAACTGCAAAAACAAAGCCACTATTTTCTTTAGCCTTCTGCTCTGACTGTCTTCTTCTTTTTTCGCCTCTTTTCTTTGGCGGCGGGTAAATCCAACCAACGGGAATATCCACACCCAACGCAAGAAGAGTCTTTGCGCGCTTCGGTTGTTTGTTCTGCGTGGCTTCTGGCTTCTGGCGAGTTTCGTCGATCCTTGTAGGGGTGTACATGTAACAAGGGAGTGTGTTATTCTTCCCTGCGTCATTACGCACATACCTTTCTTTTTAAAGTGTGGTTTCCCTCTTTGTTTTTTTACAATATGTGTGTGTATATGGAACAACCACCGCATTCACACTTTTCTCATCCTTTCCTTTCTATTTCTCCCGTGAATTTTTCTCCTTCCTCTTCACGTTCGTCAACCTCGCCTTCACCAGCACAATCTATATCACCGTCTCGCTCGCCACCATCCTCCAGGAGACATTCTTCATCTGCTGCATCTTCGATTTCGCCTGTTCGTCCGCTTATCAGACCCTGCAACAACTTTATAAATACAAATCAGTACTGTCCGCCTCTCCGCCGCAGTTCACTACTATCACGGAATAATATTCCTAAACCTGCTCCTTTGAAAACTACTTTCCAAAACAACCGGCCTCGCCACCAACCTATTGTTGTTCCTCAGTCGCGACTTCCAGACAATTCACAACATCGCCGCTCATTGTCACCAACGACTGACAACAACAACTACCATTATTACTACACCAAATCGCCTACCCATTTCGCCCCTTCTCCGGCTCAACAGACGCTAGTCGTCCCTCGTCGTCACTCTTCCTTATCTTCACCACCACTCACAATGACGCCTCGTGACCGCGCCAAGGCTCTCCTCGCCGAGAGAGACCGTCTTGCACGTCACAACGCCCGTTCCTCTCCGTCATCTTCAACCAACCAGTCCCGTGCCTCGTCTCGTGTCCGCTCGGACGGTGATAACAGTCCACCCCAGAAGCACGTTTCTCTTTCAATCCCTGGTTCTCCTGTATCTGATGAGGCCGCTGAGGCCCGTCCTGCCAGAATTGCCTCTCCTCCAGCTCCGTCTACCGCTTCCTCCGAAGCCGCTCTTCTCTTCATGAACATTCTCCGCCAAAACGAGGCCATCTCCAACCGTGGCAAGTCCCTAGTTACCACGTCACCACAGTCTACCTCCTCTTCGACTGCCAATTCTGCCTACGTTACCCGGCCTGGAGACATCACTCCCAACTCCCGGCCCGTGGCTTCTTCCGGCTCCCCCTCTGGTGGCCAGAAGGCCATGAACACTGTTCCTAAGCGTCACCGTTCTGAAATGCCATCTCCGGTTTCCGGTCGCCCAGTTGTCCCATATGGCGACCACCGGACACCACGGTCACGCGCTGATGAGTGGGCTGGAAATGTACCGGGTCAATACCGGACAGCCGTTGATGGATGGGAGTTCCAGCCCGATCGGCTCAAGGAGAGATTTTCTACACGGGAAATTCCTCCGAGATTCTAACCGGGTTTCTTTTTTGGGATTTTTCGTTTTCGTTTTTCATTGTTTTTTTTTTGCTTTTTACTTTTTCTCTGGGATAGACGGATACACAAAATGACGGGTTGCATTTTTTAGGTAGTTTTTTGTTTTGCATTTTGGTTTCTTTTTTTTTCCTCATCGCTTTTACAATGATGACTCGCTGGTCGGTTCTTTCCGTTTTTTGCCTCTGTTTTGCTTCCTTACCACCATTTCATACGCTCCTTCTGTTTTGAAAGGTTTTCCTTGTGGAGCGTGTGCATGTTACCTTGCGTTCCTTGGCACTACATAGGCTGTATTTACGTGTCTTTAATAATGACTTGTTTTTTTTTTCTCTTCGAATTCTTGTTTGGGTGCTGTGCTTAAGCTCTGATGGACGTGACACAACATAACATGGTGCAAAGTGGCCTGTATGTCAATTCTATATGTATGGAAGCTGTGCATGGACTTGCGTATGTATGTAAATTAAATGATGTCTGCACTGCATGGCATGGCATGGACAGACAGAAGAGGTGGACCTTCTTCTTTCGGTCCATTTTTTGAGTAGTGACGATGGTAGCTTCTTTGATCGGTGGTGATAGGCAAGCACAGACTGGGGAACGGTCCGATTGAGGTGGGGGTTGACGTAGTCAGTGATGTTAGCGTACCTGTTACAGGCTTGGTAGTTAGTTAGTTCCGATTGTTCTTCTTTTGTTTGGACTTTAGTTTTGCCATTGTTTGGATTTTGTTTGGCATTGGAATGAAAGGTGTGGGTTACTTTGTTAATAAAAGTAGGGTTTCTAGATGGAACTGCCTATTGGGTGATCAAAATAGAAGGATATGCAGTAGGCTTATTGCTTATTGCATTGCAAAACAATAAACATACCAATTGCATTGCAAAGGCATCTCACTAGCGAGCCTGCCGCAAGGGACGAAACAAACTGAAAGTAGGTACGGTTATTGGCTTTGGCACTGGCATGTTCACACCCCCAGAAAAAGGCAGGCCTCAATCAGTTTCCCTCTTCCCTCAAAAAAAACCCCGCCCGTTTGAGGCCATCCATTCATCCGTCTGATCCCATCCCATCATAACCCTAACGTGAACCCTGACTTCACCGCTTTTTCCGGAGCAATTCGTCTCGAACTCTCCACGTCGGCGCCCATTAACGTAGTAATTGTGGAACCCCCGCGCTGGCCGTCACGAGGAAATCATGTATGTGCATTCCCAATACCAGCTTTTTTTGCTGTTGCTTCCCGCTGCATGGTGTGGTAAGGAAGGCAAGGCAAGGAAGGTAGGAAGCATATGCATGCATGCACGCACTCTACCGAATTCCAGTTTGCTCCTTCCTTTGTTGAGCGAGTTAACTAGAGAAGACCATGACAATTTCATTTTATGGTGTGTATGGCTAATGATTATTTCACTTGTCCGGAGTCCGTTTGGTCAGACTCAATATCGCAATTTTATTCGTTCCCTTTTTGTATCTTGTTGGGATGAAAATTCTTCCATCTTCTATGTCCCGAATAGCCTCCGGTTGTTACGTTTACCCTACCACCATCACGGCACCAGTCACATGGCAGCCTCCATGATCAATCCCGCTGCCCATAAAACTACGGTCGTATACTGCAGGAATCATAGAATAGAAGGTCGGGTAGATGGAGGGATGCACATATGCATGGACGGACGGATGCATATCTTTCTGCAGGTAACGAATCAACAACCAAATGACTTGCCGGATGGATCGTTCAAAGAGCGAATGGCTCAATCCCATCTCCAACATCTATTTGGAAAGAGCATATAGCAATTGCCCCACCTCGTACGCCCTTTGCGGGGTCTTTTTTTTGCCCAGAGTTCCTTGTGCAACGAATCAACGTGATACGAACCGACCGTCGCGCATCAGCTGTCATGGCAATCGGATTCTCGGACACAAATTGGGCGATTTCATTTTCGTGTTCTCTTTATAACTGACTCATTGTTGCTAAAAATCATGTTGGGTGCGTATCTATGTGAAATTACCTACTGTTACTGTATACCAGAGCCATCACGTCATGTGCAGACCAAATAGGATTAATTGGCGGATTCCTCCATCTTGTCAGCGTGACCGTCAATGCGACCATATCTATCGGCTGTACATATCTTTCGGTTGTATCTATGGACTGTCCTCCCTAACACAAGGTAAGGAGCCAATCCACAAGACTGATGTCTTCTACAAGAAGCAAACAAAACAATCCCCCATCCCATATTCTGCGTTCCATTATGCGTCGCTGTCCTTCATATTGGCAATCTTCCTTCCTCTGGCACGCATCTCATCGGCCGCTCCCAAAAAGCGGTGGACCGTCCGATGGTCTAGAATTCGTTCCTCCTGGTCTCGCGGTCCTTCTTTGTCCGTCTTGGGCCACATGTAGCCATACAACTTTGAGTGTCTTTCGCAACGTGGGCACGAACTGCGGGTAAAGTAAGCATCTGGTTGAACAAAGGCATTGCTGCAAATTGTACAAGAAATCCACGCCATGCTGGATTCAAACAGAAGGAGGGGGGTCAACGTGTAATCACCGGGTCTTCGGTGGGGGCGACCGGGCGGGGCTTTGGCATTCGTGTGTGTGACTTCAGGTTTTTCTGTTACTGCTGGTTGTGGTTTATTTACGACCTCATTTGCTGACTCGCTCGTAGTTTCACGCGTTTGCTGGAGTAGTCCGTCTTCACTTCCGCTGGACTCTGGTGTAGGTGGCAGAAGATGAGTGGCGTTTACAGTAGGTAAACTTAAATGCATCGACTCCGTGCATTCCGCTTTCTTTGACTCTTTGATCTTAGCCCTTTTACCAGTTGGACTTCCTGGTGGACTTTCCAGTTGTCGCTTAACTCCAGTAGCAACTTGTATCGTTGGCCCAATACTTCCCCGTCCGCTGTCATCTGCTGGCGAGGTTGTAGCAGGAGTATTGGCGATGTCCGCATGTTTGAGTCTTCGTCTCGACACCTTTGGTCTGATATCCTCCGTAACACTAGACGCACGACTGACACTGCGCGAGTCATCACATGGACGCCGTCTGCGCAAAGAGTAACCCTCGGATGTGTCACTCTCGATGCTCGGCTTTACTGGTAGTACACCCGCCACTAATGGTTGCTCCCAGCCGTTCTGTAGATTCTTTTCACATGTCTGGCAAAGACACTCGCAGTTGTTTTCACCGAAATAACTTTGGGCGTATGTAACAGTGATTTCCTCTCCCGCTTCAATGTTGCGCGTGGCGACAATCTCAATACCCAAATTTCCAGTCGTCATAAGTTTGGCATTGGCATTGCAGTCGTGGTTGGCAAAACGCGCTGGTCCCATGAATAACGATGCGCACTTTGAGCGCGCAGAAACCACTACTGAAAAGTCCTTCTTGCGTTTAGAAATTTCCTCCTCCTCCTTGGCTGTCATTACCACCTGAATTCCTGCCAAATATTTGATAGTCTCATTCTTCCGAATGAAGCGACGCGCAGCGATTGCCGCTTCGTGGTTCACAATTGTGTATCGATTGGTAGAGGTTACCTCCCATGGGCAATCCGGAAGGTACACCTGCATATACCGTTGTAGATGTGCCTTGAAATTGGTTCGTTCGGCATCTGTTTTGAGAGAAGTGTAGAATTTGCGTAAGCCGGTGGTGGCAAGGAGAGCGGCTTCGGCGCGTGCTAAATCTTGCGCGACGATGATGTCATGGGTTATAATTCTAGTGATTTCCTCTTCGCGAGTACCGCGGGACGCGTGGTACGAGGGGCGATTCTTGGGAACAACGGTCCAGTAAAAGGCGTGATCGATCAGGGCGTCGGTTAATATGTCGTCATAAGCCGCAATTTGAGCGAGTGTGAGTGGTGATTTCTTGGACGCGGCAGACGCGGTAGCGGCGGCAGAAATGAGTTTGCGACCCATGGTGAGTAAATGTCGTGTGATTGGTATGTTTTAGTTAGAGGAACAAATTCGAAGTACACCATCTAGTCATTGCACATGCAAGAGTCGATGCGTGTAGCAAGTAGGAGTGATTCGTGCTTTTTGTCTGCAAAAACAGAAGTACGTTGTGAAGGGCGACAACGAGACTTGCCCGGAACGTGATGAGAATCCGACAATAAACGATAATAGAAGCGTGTTGGAAAGAAAATGACTGCACTTAAGATTGGAAAATGAAGGGATTAAATTGAAGAAGAAGAAAAAGAAGACAACGTAAAGAGGAAAGGCTAAAAATTGACGGACTACAAAGAAGGCAAAAATATTAACAAAGAAGAGTTTGAGAAAGTGCAGACCTGATTCAAAAACCGACTTACGCCTCTTTCCTTTCAGATATCTAAGAAACAGAAGGCACTAGCGTAACCGGACTGTTATTTTGTTTCCACAACGGAACTTTAAATTCGTGGTGCTTATCATTCTAGAGAGAAATACTATTCTGGGTTTGTGTTGTTTTTAGATCGTATTTAGTCAGACATAAACATTACTTCTACATCCTCAAGTCAACAATATGACGTCTTTGTTGGAGTTACTTACACACAGAGGTCCCTGTGATGGAAGCTCATTCATGTCAGGAACGGTACGACATGACAAGGATCGATATCGTAGGGTTTAAACGAACACTAGGGTTGAGTTACAGCTGCCAGAAAATAACTTTCAGCTGTCACCTGGTCGAACGTCGAAGATAGAAAAGCTGGGATCGTGAAGATTAATTGAGACGATGGCATGGTCGAGGTTCGAGGAAGGTTTTGGCTAGACAAGACAGAAGTTGCAACATGATTCAATTAAAGGCGAGTTAAAGCAATAGATACATAAAAATGACTACTTGTCTGACTCTGATTTAGTCTATGCTCAACTGCATTGACAACTCTGGCGCTGCCATTGTTGAATGCGCCATGGTCGTTGGCCAGAAGCGCCATGCTGGAATTGGTATGTGAAATGGTGGGAGAACGACTGAGAGATTATGGGAGAAAGCGACTTAGAACTTTGGAGACTCGACAATTTGCGACTACGAAAAAGGTCTACGATATAGGCTTACGATCAACGACCGAGCCCAACATACCCCGCAACCACTACTCTCTCGACTTCTCGACGGACGTCCTACGAACACTCACTAATTCATACTCACCAGGCGATCGTCTCGTTGTTGTCGTCCAGAAGCAGCGTGGTTCCGCCGAGTCTGGAACCACCATGGCAAACAAGGTCAAGCGCGGTGACATGCGTCACGCCGTGGTAGTCCGTACCCGCCAGATGTCCCAGCGGCCAGACGGCTCTGTTGTCCGTTTCGACGACAACGCATGTGTCTTGATTACCAAGGCGGGAGATCCCGTCGGTACTCGTATTAACGGTGTGGTGGGTCAGGAGCTGCGGAAAAAGAAGTGGAGTAAGATTCTGTCCATGGCGCCTCTGCAGGCTTAGATAGACAGAATGGGGCGATGTAGGGAGTGTGTACGATATCATGGAAGAGGACATAAGTTTGGGGATCTGTACAGTACTGAATTTACATGATAGAACAAAAGCAATTGTGCCATTGCCATGTATGATGGTATGTATGTGTATTGTAAAGAACACTACAGTGACAAGCAAGCAACTCCAAACGCCTTCCACCCGAAAAAAACACAAGAAAGCAACAAGCGAACCCTTCAAGCCGTTGCCATGCAAATTATAGTTGAATTATTGGTAGATGTGACCGCAGGAGCAGCAGACGTAGAACAATTTCTACACAAAGTCATGGTCAGCCAAAGTCCCGTTGCACTTTGAAATTCTCCGTCAAAACTTACCATTCCGGTCTCAGCACTTCTCTGCTGACTCTGGAAGAAAACGGCCTCACCATGCTGGCAAGCAGGGCAAGACTTGTTGGCACGCGGAAGTGTCGGGTCACTTCCGACATCCTGAGTAACACCGGCAGTTTCACCAACAGCGTTGTTCAGGACATTGCGGAAGATACAGGCACTCTCGGCCGCCTCAGTGTGCTCACAAGTGCGGCATTGGAACATAAGAACGCGGCGCTGGGGATCTTCCTTGGGGTAGAGTGTGTTGCTGCATTCGGAGCAGAAACGGTAGGCAATGTCGGTGGGCTGTTCGGCTTCAGCGGGGCCGGTGTTGGAAGCGGCGGGAGATGACATTTTGGTCGGTGTGATTGGGAGTCGAGAGAGAAGAGGGTAGGAAATCTAGAATGTAGATTTGAAGCCACAAAAAAGATAATTCGCGAATGCGCTTCGGTCGCAAAATTCCAAGACAATTGTTCAGCCTTGCCATTGGTTTTGTTCCTAATCGCGGGTTGGGGAGCTTGTGATTAGGGTTAAGCGGGGTCCTTGTTTACTAAGCTGTCTAGACGTCGCGACAACAAAACGTCATGGCCTTGAGGCTGTTTGTGCATTTGATGATTTGTTGAAGCTTCTTTTTGTATATATCAACAACTAAGCCGTTATGTCTACCGTGAGTATTAAATCATCGAAAGCCCGCGTGCTCGGCCTCAATTAACCTGACTTCTTTCTCAATAGAACCCTTCTACTGGTCTCCCTCCTGACTGGGAAGTGCGCCACTCTAAGTCGCGCAACCTTCCGTACTACTTCAACCTCAACACACGTGAATCTCGTTGGGAGTCTCCCGAAGGCAGCGACACGGCGGTTCTCCAAGCCTACATTTCTTCTCTCACCAGCTCCAAGGTGCCTCCCGGTAAGGTCTGGGCGTCGCACCTTCTCGTGAAGCACGCGGGTTCCCGGCGTCCGGCCTCATGGAAGGAGAGCAACATTACTCGGAGCAAGGAGGAATCTCGGGCGATTCTGGAGCGCTATGAGGAGGAGATTCGTAGTGGACGTAAGACTCTTGGAGATCTGGCTGAGACAGAGAGTGACTGCAGCAGTGCGCGGAAGCGTGGTGATCTTGGTGTTTTCGGGAGAGGAGAGATGCAGAGTGAATTTGAAGAGGTCGCCTTTGCTCTCAAGATTGGCGAGGTTAGCGGTATTGTCGATACACCAAGTGGTCTGCACTTGATTGAGAGACATGGTTAAGTGTTAGAAGGGTCACATGTCCATAAGTAATCCAGCTCCATTTCATATTATTGTAATGATTTTGAACAATCCTCGGGGATTGAAAAGTGTCCAGGAAGCATTGTTTAATCTGAGGGACCTTTGTATCCAGTCAAATATACGAAGGATAGTTATTCTGTGACTTGCTTGACTACCAGGTTTTGATGCTTGTCTCGGATACAATGCTTACATATCATGTTGAACTGTTGAATAGACATGACAGGTACATAGAGAAATACCCTCTGGCTCGTTCTCCATCCATCTAGAATCAGCCATGTCTTGGGTGAAGCTACATATCTACTGCTGTATACTGTGTTTGTGACGGACGGACTGCGAGACATCAGCATATCACTGCACCGAAAAGAAAAGTGAAGCCTTTGGTCTTGTTATTGGTGCATGTTCTAGCGGGGGCTATATAGGATGCATGAGCGGACATTCATGTGTATCTACTGAAATGTAGTGCTGTTGTTAATTGGACTATCCCTGTCCTGGGAATCAGATAAGATAATGCCAGCCCTATGACTGTCTATATCAAATCTTCTCCCGGACGGGCGATTCTTGTGATGATGAAACATTCTTAGAACATGTCTGTTTTCTCAAACAGTACTCCCCGTGACACTACTTCACCATAACGGCCACAGCAGCAAGTTAGTAGTCATGAGACAGAGCAACCCGTTTAGTGTATAGTCAACTAAGGATAGTGTACGTATCATAGTACGAATGATGTGGTATCAATGAAAGGTGGAAGGTTCACGTAGACGTGTGAATTGTCATGTCTTTAGTCATGATATTACAGGGACACCGCGTGAAGAAATATACGTCTATCGCAGTTCTGGAGAGAGTGAAAAGTATGCATTGTCGATGACTACCCTCTTGTAAAGTGGCCGCTAATAGAGAATGATGTTTCGGAACGAAGAGTCCTCTCTTAACAAGTTGCGCCCAGAGAACGGTCTAGGAACTGGTTTCATCCGTTTTTGGTGTCTGGTTTGACGGCGACCCTTTTGGTTGTTGAATACACGAGGAGATACTCGATCAAGCCTCGTCCCGCGTTTGGTTGTGACGTCCGCTAATCTTGCAATGAGTTGTTTTTTTAAACTTGCCATAGTTTGGATTGCCATTGGACGGAGTTTAGCCAGTTTGTATATGGCGGGGTGGAAATTTTTGTGGATCTTCAAAATCCCTACACGTCGAGCATAGATGACGTCACCACTAGACATGGTGTCTGGAGGGGTTACCGGAATAACTACTATACACCAGATAGAGTCCTTGCCATCGTGTAACATTTGAACCGCTAAACAAGTTGAAGGAAAGTAGTCTTGTTGACTGACAAAATTCCCGTCTCTTACGACAGAATGATGTGGTTTGATACGGATGGTTCTCGCTCGAATAAGAAGTTTACTTTCAGAAAGGTGACCTAAGACAGACATAGACAAGCCCATTTGCCGAACGCAAGATAATTGCTTTAGTGGCCTCAGATGGGTATGTAAGACCTTACATTTAAGCAGAGTAAACTCATCGAAAGAATATCCCCACTGTATTGAAGAGAACATATGAGTCCAGGACCAAGTAGGGAAGTGGTCATCAAAGCGTATAGTTCCACCCCAATAACTCCAGCAAAGACCGTATTGCATCTGGCGCATGGGAATCCCAAAAGTATGCTCGATCCCTTGGTTTTTTAAAAGACCAGAAATTGCGTTAATTCTATCGGCAGAAAAGGTGAGATTACGTCTCGAATACTCCTCTATCAAATCGAATGGCGATCTTGACTTGGCCGTCGTACATTCAGTTCGACAGTCTGGCTCTTGGACAACACCTGCATGATGATATGCAACTGTTGGACAATTAATGTGCCACAAAATCGTTGAATCAGTAAAATACAGTCGGCGAGGAGAAAGATATTCTTCTTGCATTGTCCATCCGCGACCTTTCCATGCTGTTACAGTAAACCTAAGAGAAGGAATGACTTCAGAAAATCCCCAGCATTTACCAGGTAATTCGTCAGGTAAGACATACTGCCAGTCTCTTTCAAAGTCTTTAGTGTAGCCTGGGATTCCAGAATGGATGTATCTTTGGAGGGAACAAATCATGGTAAGATACGAGTTGGAATAAATATCTCCCATGGCATCGATTTGTTCGGTCTTTTCTTTGTCGTCACCTTGCATGATGCAATACCGATCAATCCAAATGTATGGTATTTCTAGAGCCCGAGCCAGAGTCATGCAATCATACAGTGTTTTGGACATTGTCTTTAAAGACAAAGAATCATGCTTTGTGAACTTGTCCTGGGTCTCGGCGGTGAGCATATTCTCATCTGTAGAGTCCCATCTATGGCTGATGGCAGAATATCTGACATGGTTATTTCCAATGGCCACGACACATCTTTTGTTGACATCAATCAGACGAAACGATGGAGGATATTCTACACACATCTGTTAGTTTTGAGGTCCGTAGTTCCGAAATGTCTCCTTACCCGCTGTTTGTTGCAAATTCTCATCGCCGTAACTTTTGAACTGGTGTTGTATGTCCTGCTTCAAGACTACAGGATTGAAACGATCAAGCTCAAACCACGCTAGCCCCGGCCCATTGATGTCACTTGTAGGCAATAGTCTGATGTTGAAATCCCGCCAATCCTGATTCCAATCTTTTTGGTCAAACTGAACCCTAATAGTAGTATCAAAACAATCAAGCGATCTCATGTTCAGCTTTAGTTGACGAGGGTCTATCCTGTACAGTACTTTGATTGCTGAAAGCTTGAACCTTGGGTAACGATTCCACTGTCTGCACCTCAATATCGCTCTTCCTAATTTGAAGCACGACGGACAATTTGGTGAAAGACCAAGTAGTTTTAACCCCGGACTGTGACGACTCTCAGGGATCATCCACAGACAACGTCTACCCCCGACAATTGTACTTATACTCGCCACCAATTGTTGGATTTTGTCGTCTTCCCATGAACACCAATCTGGGTTGTTGGGTGTATAAACGGTGTTCAACTGAAGCTTATATCTAATTAATTGATTGTTATAGCACTGTTGGCAGTCTTTGACAGCCATCTCACTGATGATCATTTTAGTGCAACGTAAACACCAATTCTGGTTCCTTGCAATCTTTCTGATGACTCGGTCGTTATATTCTGCGCATGTTTGCCTTTGATCGCCTTCAAGTCGGTTGTGAACAATTCCATTGCGTCGCTAAAACGGTCAGTAAATCGTTGCTCTTATCATCCAGGAGAAATCTGTCCAGGGGAGGGGGCTACTACCTCTTGATTGTCATTAAAACATAATACCGAAACAAAAGGTGTACTGGTGGATTTCAGCTCATCGAGGTCCCCATTATACTCTAGAGTAACTACCTCAAACATTATTTCGGCCTGTCGAAGATGTAACTAACTTTAATGTTTGTGAAACTATCCAAGCTGGTCTATTTATCCTCCCATGTTAACATCCACAACCAGGCTGACTTCAGGCAATCTTAACCAATCATTCTTATCACATTGCATACTAAGCGAATGCAACATAACCTTGGCGGCTGTAAGTTTTTTTATTGATTGTTTCTATTTTCTACCTGGTTAGCAGGCTAAGTGCCTCTTTCTTCAGGCCGAGTAAACCCTGTTCTTTTGTCGTTTTTATAACCCTAAAACACTCTGCAAAACTGGGGAGATGGCGATAGTCGTAATAGCGAGTAGCGGTGGAAACCGATAGCGAACTGATGACACTAGCGAGAGCGAAGAGGTGGCTGAAGGAATCCAGACACGAGAAGTTTGAAGGGTGGTTCAAGAACCAGAGTTCTATCGCCCATTACCCTGAGAGATCCTTAATCACCTTCCCCAAGAGAAGCCAGTCACCTATCCCGGAGAACCCCAGACCAATTGTGGGAGTAGTCATGGTGGCGATGTCGGGACATGGAGACTTCGAGAAATATCACCTGAGGCTCAAGCACCAGGACGCGGAGACCAATTGCAAGAGATGCGGAGGAGAAAAGGATCGGGTCCATCTGTGGACATGCCGGAGCAGACCACTTGCGTGGTCGGAGACTTTCGCCTCCAGATTACTGAGAACTACGAAGGGGAGAGCGACGCTAGCGAGGCGACTTATGAGAAAGCAGGAGATGGAGAAGCACATGTGAGGTGTTTCTGCCCTCCTTTATGGTTACAGAAGTGTGGTGTCGCCGTTACACGGGGAGTTGAGAGATAGTGACGACGGGGATGATCCTAGGGTACCTGTGGGAGGAAAACCGGATAGTTTTTGGGTTGATTGAAAATAATGTGTGTTAAGGGTTATATACAAGGTGGAAAAAACGGGGTTTATTAGGTGGTGTTCAGCCATCTCCCGGCCTGAAAAAAGAGGCATAGGCCTGCCTGCTAACCAGGTAGACAACAGAATCAACCAATCAATCAATTGTAATAGCGAGTATATTGGTGGATGAGAGTTGTATTGACTCCGGTGTCTGTGATCACTTGCTAAGTATATATTGAGTTATCTAAGTAGAAGCCCGAGAAGAGAGAAGCCCGAGAAGGAAATTTCACCATTACGATGACGGGGACATATCTCGTCACATGATCCTTCCCAGTCCGTCACGTGATCCCATGTCTATGGAGATCTCTGTGACGTCATCAAGCTCAACACCCGTGTCCATATATTTAACACACTCCCTAATAAAACCAACGATCCGGTTGCCCTCTCCTCTCTGTGGGTATCCTGGGATCCTCATCCACGTCGTTGCATCCTCAACTCCCCGTGTAACGATAACGCCATATCTTCATAATCAAAAAAGGAATGAAGAACCGCCTCCCGTGTGCTTCTCCGCTTCCTGCTTTCTCTGTAGTTGCTTTCCAAGCGTCGCTCTCCCCTTCGTAGTTCTCAGTAGTCTGAGGGTGAGAGATCTCGACCAGGCAAGCGGTCTCCTTCGACACGTCTACAAATAGACCCGATCCTTCACCCCCTCCGCATCTTTTGCATTTGGTCTCTGCATCCTGGTGCTTGAGCCTCAGGTGATATTTCTCGAAGTCTCCATGTCCCGACATCGCCACCATGACTACTCCCACAATTGGTCTGGGGTTCTCCGGGATAGGTGACTGGCTTCTCTTGGGGAAGGTGATTAAGGATCTCTCAGGGTAATGGGCGATAGAACTCTGGTTCTTGAACCACCCTTCAAACTTCTCGTGTCTGGATTCCTTCAGCCACCTCTTTGCTCTCACCACTGTCATCATTTCGCTGTCGGTTTTAATCGCTGCTGCCTTTGTAAGTCGGTCCACTTCCTCATTGCCAGCAATGTTTGTGTGCCCTGGCACCCAGATACAGTGCACCACAACCCTAAACTCCTTTCTGAATCTCTTCATTTGTCTCTTAGCACTGTCCACTTCCCACTGTGATGTGCCGGTTTTTGTCGCAGTTTTGTTCATCCTTCTGACCGCTGCCATGTTGTCTGAACATATCCATATTATCTCGTATCCTGTCAGAGCTCCCGTAGGAACGGCCCACAGTCCTTCATCGATAGCCACCAGTTCCACATCCGCCACTACTGCCCATCGTCCTGTGTTGTGTTTGCCGCTAACAATTTCTTGTTGGTCTTTCTCGATGTACCAGCCCGCCCCTGTCCACCCAGAGTCTGGCTTCGACCCATCTGCATAGATCCAAATGTCTCCGGTGTCAGCCCGGGTAGTCCTCAGATCCACATGTTTTAGAGCGTGTGCATTCTTGTCGTATCCCTGGCGTGCGCCTTCGTCTGGTAGAGGCGGTGGGGGGACTGCGTGATCGAGCTTGTCGTAGAGTGGTCCGTATGTTCTCATTGGGGCCGGTAGCCTGGCCTTGAGTTCCCTCGTTCTTGGCATATCATACGTGTGGAAGAGGGGGTGGTCCTCGTCAAGTGTATGCCAACGCACAGCTTCTCGGTCGATTGCTTCTTCCAGGGTTATCGCAGATGGGGGAACCCCCACCCATATGTGCAGTAGTAGCACTATGTCAACAAGAGAGTGGGTCCTGTGGTCTTTAGCTATTTGGGCGGTGAGATATCAACGACTGTGAGGTCGGTGGTTCTTGAGCTTGACGTCAATTTCAATCGTGACTGCGAGAGAGCCTAACAGTGGCCATCAGACAGGGTACATTCTAACACTTAGACACTACCACGAGTAAGGGACTCGCTATTTCACTATATCTTTTCGTACTATAGTTTAGTATAACCATGGGGGGAAGTGCGATTTGTGACACCGAATACTTAGCACCATGTGTTGAGCTACACAAACCATGACACGACCGCCGACTATGCTACAGAAAGGTAATGCCTTTTTTATCCTGTTCTGTTCTGCACAAGTAGTTGTGTATATTTAAAAGCCATCATCACAAAGCCAGTTATAGTGGACACTACTGCGCGCCAACACAATCGGTGTCTCGGACTGTGATAGTTCTTTATGTAGGTTGGACATCCCATGCACATATCTCACGGAATCTACCCCGTAGCTTAATGTAGCCCCGTAGTGAGGTAGCTTGTGAGCTGCTTCAAGAGCGCATGATTCACTGTGCTGCCCGTAGTGAGGTATTGAAGCTGATCGACAGCTCTATATTTGTGGAGTATGACACGTTGTAAGTTAGACTGTCTACCACTGAGGAGACACTATGAGATTTATGAAAGTGTAACCTAATATTCTAAATCATGATGAGCTCTTCTCTCCATCTAGTAACCAATTTCGAGCGATGTAAACCCACTAGGATGGCCTTTTCCACGAACATAACCTCACCTTGTGGGTTTGCATTTCGTACTATGAAAGGATAAAAGAATCCCTCCATCAGGACAACCTCGTCGTTAATTTGACTGTATGAGCAACCCACAAATAAATTGCCATCCGATAGAATACCAACGTTATGGCCTTGTTGCTGCATGGTCCAGACAACTTCAAGGAGACCATTGTTGATGTCTTCATCATCATAACCATCGATATCCAAGTATCTCTCCAAATCGTTCATAAAACTCTCATCTCCATCAGAACTGTCGATTTCCAAGGATCTCTCTAAATCGTTCGTAGAACTCTCGTTAAAAGGCAGCTTATGTTTTAACCATCCAAGTAAGAAGTATATCTCTTTACAATGAAGCTTGTTTCCACCGAAGCGCGCTGACATTGCCTTTCTCAGTTCCTTGTTGTCATTCTTTTGAAACAGCTTTACAACTTTGGCTCTGTACATACACTGAGAATGCAGCTTTCCCCACCCTGGACCACGGACAAACGTTGTGTTTTCGAATGTATCTGTCCCCTTACCGCGAAACGACATTTCTTGGAGATCGAAAAAGTATCTGCAATACGGTTTACAGGGAAATAGGATAGTTTGGCCATACTCTACCCAAGACACCAAGGTATCCGCCGCCGCTAACAACGCCCCCCCAGGAACCGGCCGTAATCCATGATTCTCCCACGGCAGAAGGAAATGATCACGCTTCTTTTTTCCAGAAGTCACTATCCTTTCTGCAATATCCAATACCACCTCTGTCTCCGGTTTGTTGTAGTCAACTACTATTTCAAGATCTTTGTAGAGTCCAGCAAGGGAGAACAGACGGTCGCGATCTAATCCTACTCGAAGACCGCTACATGAACGGCTATAAGCGTAGGGAAATTCCATGATTTCAGTTGAACATGAGTGTAATTGGTCAGTCACAGTGCCTGAAGCTACCAAGATGACATTAGCGAACAGTTCCTTGGGGAGAGAGAATACGGTCTCGTTGAAGTTCCCAGTATCTGGCATAGACCGAAGTATGTTTGTTAGACGCGGACCGCGACTTTCAATTGCCTCGGTTATAACTAAAATGCACCAAAATGAAATTGAACAACGTCCGTACAACAAGTAATCTGCTGTTAATCCCCGAATTTTAGGCCATTGCGCATGACGCCTTGCCATCGGATATTGGGATACGTTGAACTGGTCCCAAAGCAACGGGAATAGTGCACGAGATTCTTCACGAATAGCAATCTCTTGGACAATCCACGCGCGAGTCCAATAGGCACTATCAAAGATTGGGCGGAGGTTGATCCAGTTGACTTTTGTAAATGCTGTTGCTAGTCGTCGCCGAGAGTCTGTATTATCGTCCCAATCCAAGGAGGCCTGGAAGAGCCGCTTCAAGTCTCGCGAGATCTCTCTAGTGTCAGACTGAGTCGAGCCAAGCCATGAAATCATCCGGCTTGCCTTTTCGAAAATCTCGCCCATAATCTTGACTTGATGTGCTTTTTCCTCGTCATCGTTCTGATTGATACACAGAGCATCAATCCACAACCGGATTGGCTTTCTCTTCCGACGGATGTGCCATAAAGCCGACAGGAGATTCTCCGTGATGCCGATAATGCCACAATCAAGGACCATAGGATAGGTGCCTTTCGGTGTACCCCAGACATACGATAAGCACGTGTATTCCCCTGTGCCAGACGGAAAGTTGTGCGTGGACATGGAACATCGTAGTGGTTCTAAGCCCGTCCCAGGTTGTAAGGTAACAATTCTCACTTGTGCTTGCGGCTGGACTAAGGGCTGGTGCGTATATGACAGAGGCCCAAGTGGCCCACGTATTTTGAAGCTTGTGCCAGGAGAGCCGGCCCGCTTGATCCTCCGATGAGTGAATAGATATTCGTTTTCTTGCGGGGCTCCAGTGTTATCCAAAATTACTTTGGTATTTACTAAAGGAGCAAAGTCTTCGTTACTCCCTACAGACCGTTAGTATTTAGTGTTTTAATCATTACGAATGCCTGGTGCTCTAAAATATTGTTGGCCATACTTACAATAATTCATTGATTCTTCTCCGCTCATAAAGCCGATAGATTCTTGATTTGACTCAACATCCTGAGGATATCGACAGAGCACCATGTTGAAGATATTGTGATTTGTTAGTTGGTTTACACCGCGGTTGTGCGGACCTCAGAATGAAAAGGTGAATCGGCACATTCAGTTGGACAGCTACAAAGATATAAACAGGCATTCTCGGGGACCTAGTGTCTGCGTAATTAAAACTGTACCCCACACTTGAAGGAACCCCATATCATTGGTTTGATTCCAGATACTTTCTTTCTGTCCAATGTAACCATACCCCGCAAATACCACCACTACTCGTATGTGTTATAGCCCATTTGCCCGGTAAAGGTTGGCCTGAGACATATATATGTACGAGTCACATTCACACCATTCCTGACTTGATAGCAACGTAGGAGCAAGTCCCTAAAAAGTGATATTTTGTGGGAAACTGGGGAGTTGACGATAGTCGTAATGGCAAGTACATTGATTGATGATTATTGTATTCAATTGTTGAATACATTATCAGTTATATAAAGGAGCAGGAAAAAAAAGACAGGGAGAAAGAGAGAAGGGGAAAGATTATACCCCTAAACTATCAAGCGCCCGACCATTAGAATGGCCGAGAAAACATCTCGTCACATAATCTCTTACCTATGGAACCCTTATGACGTCATCAAGCTCAACACCCATGCTCACATGTTTAACATGCGGCGTATAAGAAACGGGGCAAAAGCCTGTCATGAACCACCTGTCCGGCTCCAGTGAGACTATGGAATAAGAAGTTATTCATTTTCGTATAAAGCTCGCCTTTGTTTCAGCGTATCGTAGACACTTAGAATAGAAGGTCAATGTTTTAATGATCATTAATCAAGGACGTTGTCATCACCACGTTCTCTCAAGCAGGAGTCAGAACTTGTGAAGAGTCTAAAAATCATGGTGAGTTAAGAAATGGTTAGGAATTTCAACTAGTTCTTTGTTATTTGTCGCTTTTTCTATGTAGATTAACCAATCTATCTGAGAGCGACTACTTGTGACGTACAATTGCTAGCTTGAAACTTCACCTATATATAGACACTAACTAGCATAAGATCAGAATGAAACCCTCACCTCGATAACTGACACTAAAGAGATCAAAGATGATACAGGCAACATCATAGAATATGAGTATAGCTTCACCCCCCGACGGGCTACCGGAGAATATGCTGAAAGCAACACCTTCAAGATCCGCGGACTTGTTGATCCCCTTTTGTTTAGGCACAAGCCAATGAACGTACATAAGAAGCAAATTCGACTAGTCAGTTTACATCCCGGCACTGGTCTCGACCACCTCCGTTGCACTATTACCATCCACAATTTTCCAGATAATGTTGGTCAATACACTTGTCTATCATATGTTTGCGGAAGCCCTTTGGAGGCCTACCCGATGCACCTGGACTCGGATATTATTGGAGTCACTGAGAATCTTATGGTTGCCTTATGGCACATCCGACACGAAACGAAGCCTATTCGCATCTGGATTGATGCACTCTGTATCAGCCAGAGGCACAGAAAAGAAAAGGCGCACCATATAATGATGATGCGTGACATATATATGCATGCAAGCCAATTGATTTCCTGGCTTGGATGTGCACAGTCCGATGCTTCTACAGTCTCGCGGGATCTAAACCGGCTGTTTGACGCCGCACTTGATTGGGCTAAGAATGACTACAGTCGTCGTCATTTACTCAACACTTTTATGAGTGTCAACTGGGTTAATCTTAGGCCAGTATTTGGTAGTACCTATTGGACACGTATGTGGGTTCTATTCGAAATTACTGCCCGCGAAGAATATCAAACCTTCATTAAGCTTCATGCTGGTAAATTTAACAAACACCAATATCTCAAGGCAAAACGTGCTGCTAAATGGCGCAAGTTTGCCAGGGACAAGTCGGATTACCTGCTATACGGAAAGTCCGGAATCTCCTTTTGGTCCATTTTGGTAATCACCAGGGTGATTCAAGAATGTATTGAAGACGCCGACATCACTGACATGAGGAGAGTTTTACCGCAGGCTACCGATGTGAATACCGATATTTGGTCATTGAGTCACGATTGGTGGAAACATGGAGAGCCTGGCCCCGTCGTTAATTCAACGTCCTCCAAATTCCTTTCACTTTGGGAATTCTGCATATTCAACCCAAAAGGTCTCGTCACTGCATATGTAGAGTCATGTAAAATTTTACGAATATCCCAATCTAGCGAACGCTTTTTTGTCTTGGTTGGACTTTACCCGGACATCAAAATTGAGGTTGACAACTATGAACCCGACAAGGGCATTGTACTAAACGTTGTTTCAGCGATGATCAAACATGTTCGAAAGTTCAACATTGAATTTCCACTACCGGAACAGAACTATGCGTTGGACCCATCTTTACAGACACTTCGACCACTATTAGAGAGTTCGTTATCTTGGGCTTCATACGACATCACAGTCCTTTTTCCTGGAAAAACATATTCGACGGACTTTATCAATCGGTCTCATGCAAAGTATACTGGGCCAAGATCAGATACATACGCACATATGAGGTTTATCCGGGGCTCGGGAAGGGGAGGAGTCCATATCCCTTGTATGTATAGAGCTAAGATCGTCAATATATTTGACGGAAATAGTCGGAAAGAACTCAGAGCAGCACTATCCGCCAGATTTGGAGGTGATAAGGCTGATGGTACTACCAGAGATAGACTATTGTACTGGCTAGGTTATGGCCTTGATGATCTAGTCTACGCACAACGCCTGGAACACTACTTGGATATGGGTAGTGAACAGTATACTGAAGATGACGAGAAAGTAGTCGACCTGTTCCGGGCGATGCATTCTCTAGACCATCAGTTTGGAATTCTCTCTGATTGTAACCTATTTGTCAACTGCGATTATACTCGACTTGGCGACGAGGTTGTGTTGGTTGAAGGACTTCATCAGCCTTTGATTGTTCGCAGTTTGAATGAAAGTGGCCACGTTATTTATGTTGAGATGGCACATCTAGTAGCTTTATATCATGATCAGGTGATTACTGAATCACGGGAGAATCTCATCATGGTTTAGCTATAGTTCAAACGAATGTGAACAAACAACATTCTCATATTCCACTTGTTTTGCTTAGCGAGGCTACATGAAAACGACACCACATCTATTCATAGTAACACAGTCGTCTATCAATCATCCTTGTCACACCCGAACAAGTTCATCTCAACCTCGCCCGTGTCCGTGCCCCTAACAAGGGTTAATTTCCATTTAAACCCCAAACAAACCACATCGCCTCACTACCAATTCGTCATCAACGAAAATGGATGCGCGAAAGTTACAATCCATCATCGCCTCACAAGGCATAAGCCCTATTCCAATTTCTCAACTAAATGCGCTTCTCCAGAATGCCAAGTTTCATACGTGGGCTACAGAAACTTTGGTCCCAGCTACCCTCTTGACACCATCGGAACTATCCGCGTAAGTCCCCCTTTTCCTTAGTGCGGTACAGATAACTGACATATCCCAGGTACAAAAAGCTACAAAACTCCGGAACAGTCTCAGCCCTAGAGAAGTCCGAGAACCTATCTTCTCCTGCGTTGGCTAGTCTATCGCCAACGGAACTTCCTGCGGCAATTGAAGCGTTAAAAGGATCAACAAAGTTGATCTCAGGGCATAACCAGATTCTAGCACAGCAACTTGTAGGCTTATCAAAGTTATCAGCTACCCCACAAGAAGTGAATTCTGCAGCAGCTGATGGCCGAAGACATGCCTTGGTTGATGCTGAACGACGAGTATCTCAGTTAGCAACGGTGGTATCTGAGAAAGCGCGTTTCATTGAAGAGACGAGACAAGCTAGTCAGGAGTCTATACCAGCGACATTATCTTCATTACTTCATGGGGATGATAAGCTTCTCACTTCGCTATCCAAGTTATCACCTGAGCTCACAAGACAACATGCATCAACTGCCACTGCAGCCGCCAGTCTTGAAGCCTTAACATCCCGGACTCACCACCTAATCAAGACCACCGTTCTCCTCCTACGAACCCATCTAGACGCGACATATCTCGCAGCCTTATCAAACCCCTCCCCGCCCCCTGAAACTCCACCACTCCTATTAGAAAGCACCGCGGCGTTAACAGCAGAGATAGAATCTCTGTACACTGAAATCCTCCCGGTAGCTCAAATGGCCGTGGAAACAATCTGGTTATCGGGTGCCCGAAGCGGGGCAAAGGGAGAAGCTGAACGAGGGTTAAGAAATACCAGGGAAGGCTTGAGATATATGGTGAAGGTCCTGGGACATATTGGCGGACGATTAGGTGTTTTAGGCGAGAGATTTGAAGAGGTTGAACGACATTCCGCTGTCTCCGGTACTATCCTCGATACTGTACGGACGGAACTTGCATCACTCTCCCCTGAACCCATCAGCATTCCTACTCAAATTGCCACGCCTCTTCCAGATCTCCATAACACAACACTTTCCTCTCTATCTTCGACTGCAAAAAGCCTCCCTACAACATTAAAAGCCAAACAAACCAAAGCAATGACCCTACATCTTGCCTCTCAAGCTTCACTGGAATCTACTGCCGCTCACGTGTTAGCTGACTCGCGACGAGATGTATTAGCGTTGTATGCTGGATTAGCAGCAGAATATCCTCTTGGTTTAGTAGGCTTGGGAGATCCTGATTTAGAGGGCGGTTTAGAATGGC
The DNA here is from genome assembly GCA_000712465.1 of Huntiella moniliformis. Lineage (NCBI taxonomy): Eukaryota > Fungi > Ascomycota > Sordariomycetes > Microascales > Ceratocystidaceae > Huntiella > Huntiella moniliformis. The sequence goes on from JMSH01000045.1 coordinate 53,417, forward strand.
TAAAGGGCGAAGTTGAAGATGTGAAAGCCGCCCTTGGTGAGGTTGAAAGTGGTGAAGATTTGGAAGGTGAAAGGGAGAAGAGAAACGAATTTGTAGCAACATGGAGATAGGGTCACGAATGAAATACTTGGTGAATAACAGCAGATAGAAACAATGAAAAAAAACTATAATACAAGCCACCGTATATAATGAACGACAAAAGAAACCCTCCGAAACGCCCATTTTAGTACCCACCGACCCTCTACAACTCATCCTTAACAATATCCTCCTTCTTAACTTCGCCAGTTGGTACCGGAGGATCAACCTGGGTAACAAACATTGGCTCCTCAGCCTCAACAACTTCATCAGCACCAACACCAACATCTTCCGAATCCTCGTGAGAAGAAGCCTTAGCCGCCTCTTTAGCTTCAGCAGCGGCCAAAGCCTCTGCCTCTGCCAAAGCAGCAAGTCTCGCCTCCCTCTCAGCCTTCTCCTGTGCCTCAACAAGCGCTACAGCAGCTGCCAACTCCGCCTGCGCAAGAGCCTCGGCCTTGTCCGCAGCTCTCTTCTTAATACTATCAACCTCCCAGTCGTCCTCTTCGTCAAGCAATTGCCATTTGACGGCAGCGGCCTCTCTAGTGTCCGACAGTCCCTTGACAGCACTACGCGTCAAATCCATAGCACGATCCTCCACGGCATTAGCGACCTCGCGCGTATCCTTAAGACCACCATGAGTAATAATCATGGCCTTGAGGTCATCAACCCAAACGTCGAAACGGTCCTTAAGCTCATGGTACTTAGCCCAATCCTTGTATGAAATACCGTCCGTCCACGCCCATCTCATGCCAATCTTCTGCAGCGCCAAGTCACGCATAGTGTCGAGAGTTTTGAAGTGGGCATCGGCAGCATTAGTGATGGCCATATGGAGCTGAGAATCAAATTCCTCCCTCCAAAGACGGACATCCTTAGCTTGAGCCTTGATGTTAATACCGGCAGCACGCACATGGGTAGCAACCTCAGCCTTGAATGCTTCAACATCGGTAAACTGGTCAGCCTTCTTGATAAGCTTAAGCAGTTCTGACTTGAGTTGAGCAATTTCAGTGTTGACGGTTTCTTCCAAAGCCTTGAGCATCTCCTGACCGGCCTCCATGAGTGGCGATGTCAGAATCTCCAGGGTGATGTCCTTGATCAAAGAATCAATCTCAGCCGCACCCTCATCAGCTGCCTTAGTGAAGCGGTCCTGCCATTCCTTCAAATCATCCCGAACCATCTCACGAGCCTTGGCACGAACATCCGATTCATTGTCATCCTTGTCGGGAGCCTGAATAGGATCGACATTGGCAAAGTTAGGCGTAGCCATAGAAGGAGGAGCAGTAGTAGTCAGAGCCCGACGAGTTTCGTATGTGTGCTGTGACTTAATGCTGCTAGCTTTAGACGACGGCTGCTGGGGAGGTTTCACAAAAGAGCTAGGCTTAGTATCGGAGCGGACAGACATGGCGTGGGTAGTCTTGGCCTTCTGAAGTCCAGCGGCTCTCCCACCATACTTGCCCAAACGTTGGCCAATCTTAGCCAACTGAGGCTCAATATGCTCTTCGTAGACAGCCTCGACATGGGGCCAAACAGCCTCCTTTCCAAAAGTAAACACCTTTCCAGAAGCCCATTTCACATTGGGCACAGCAGTCTCTCGGGTAAAATCGGCAGCAACCTCGTATCCCGAGACAGCATATGGGGCCAGGGCCAGGTACGCAGGAACCAAAACCTCATTATACGTAGCACGGGCCGAGTTAGAAGCAATCGCCACATACGGAGCCACAACATCGGATCCACGGCGAACAGCAGGCTGAACAGACTGCTCATACTGATTGTGGGCCCATTCCTCGTACTTGGAAATCTGCGGCCGGGCATAAACCTGGTATACAGTTCCAGCAACTCCAGAAGCACGCTCTACCTGAGGCAATAAATACGTATTGGCGGCAGCACCAGCGGGACTCAAGACACGCTGGTCCAATTGGTCGTAGTATGGCTTAAGGGATTCGACGTGGTGCGCGGCATATTGACTATAGTACGGCTGGACATGTGGCGCAACGTATTCGCGAAGAGTAAAGTATGGTTTGCAGAGGGCAGGGTCACTCTCAGTGAGTGAATCCGAAGTAGCAGGACACCGGAAAAGAACGATATATATGGCGTACCAGACGGCAATTCTGAAAATGGAATGGGTTAGAGGGAAGTCGTTTGAAGATAAAGGATTATAGCTATTGCGGCGAGGGAAGGGACGCGAAGAGCGCGATCCTGTGACTTTCTTGATGGCCATTGTGCTTGTGGATGAAAAGCAAAGATTGAAAAACAAAGCAGAAACAGAAACAGAAGCATTCCTTTTTCACAGCCTCATGTATGATCCAAACAGCGTAGTTTCCACTCGACAGGCGAGCCATGATCGTCAACCCTCGCGACACCTTCCTGTGTACCAGATGATCATCGGCAATAGGCAAGGACTGTAAAGGAAGGAGGACAACAAGGTTGGGATGAGGAAGGCTTACCTCGATACAAGACCAAAGATACCTCTGCGCTTCTTTGGCGCGACTATGGTGATTGTAGAAGATGAAGGAGAGTCCGGAACGGATTTGGCGGTGGTGGCGACAGGTAGTGGTTTAGAGAGTTTTCTTTCGGGAGTTTGTGGCGCAGATGGCCTCGGATTGCGGTCCATTTTGGGCTTCGTATGGTATTTGTGAAAGGTAGTTGCGTGCGCAATTATGGTTGATTGAGTATAACGTATTCAAGTCAACAATGGCAATTGAATGGAGTTTGTTGCACGTGCCTTGGTTAAAGTTGGTTGGATTATAGAGAAAATAGAGTGGGTCTGTGAATTTATAGAGAGTACAAAGTAAAAGACAAATGAACAAGACAAAAAAGACTGAGAAAAACAACCAAAGAAATACAAAAAGAGGACAAAACAAATTCTAACCCAAGACATATAAACTTCACGATAACCCCCCCAAACGTGTTAAATTCCGTGACGACACAAAACCATCCGCTATGATCTCGTTTCACGCGTTGTCACTCTCTTAAAGTCAGTAACTTCAATACGTGAAACCCGAACCCTAATCCCATGTCAATATCAAAACAAATAAATGCGTGGTGTATATCCCTTGAAGTGAACTATAAAATGATTATAGTTCCTTCTTCATTGACATGCGTCTCTTTCTGCCTCCAAGGAAGCCATCAGTTCTGTCAATAATGCTGTCATCATCGTTAAGAAGGGACGATCTGTGGGAAAGCATCTGGTAGGGAACAGGGTTAGTTAGATACTCGATAAACCCTAGACATATAAGACGGGATGAGATCTGAGCGAACTTACAGAAGTTGCGCTGATGATGACGGCGAAGACAGCAGCGCCAACGGCGAGTTCGTTTCCAGAGACGTTGAGCATTTTGAATTGAGATTAAGTTTAGATATAGTAGATAGGCGAAAGAAGGCAAGAGAAAGAAAGAAATACGCCCGAAATCCGGATCAACCGTCCTCTTTATATGCCCCAAATCGCCTGATGACAAGCCCATAATCGTCTTGTCTTCTCACTCACGCGCTCTCCCGCCCATAATCAAGTCCAAGAAAAGGTCCAAGCCCCTACATCCGCAGGCCAAGCCTGGATGATTTACATCCATATAATGCACAGGGGAGGGGAGGACCCGAGCCGAAGGGGGGAGAAGCAAACGCACGCAAGAACGGATGAGATGGATTCTAGAGACATGGGGAACGGACAAAGAATCGTTGGAGAAGAATGTCGGACGATAGGAGCCACAATATCAATCCGGAAGCGGAACTAGACAGAAACAGGGTATCTTTCAAAGAACACTAACATACAAGAAGAAATACAGCAAAATAACAAAGAAATAAGAAAGTGAAGACCGTGAAGATCATGACCTCGATCTCGACCTCGACATCTCATTGTGAGTCTCCAACTATCTCTGGACTTTCAACTTTTCTTTCACCTCTCCAACTTTCAACGACCCTCCAAACTTCCTCGCCGCCCTCCTTTAATCGTTCAGCTCCAACCTGTAATTCAAAGTCACATAGAAAACAGAACCCCACTTCCAAGCGAGTCAGTTCTTCCCCGCAAACACCCCCGACCTGGGCCATACGCGCATGCGCCCAGCTATGGTCTTCCAACGCCTTACTAGCAACGTCAAGACCAGCGAGAAGAACCCGATGAACATTGCGCTTCCCGAGGGTTAACACGCCTTCATGTCGGACAAGCCGGAATAGGGTTGTACTTAGCCAGAGATACACTGCTGCTGAATGCGCGCAGTATTTATGTAAGCGGGCTAAGTATGTAGTGGGTGGTATAGGCGAAGGTTTTTTGGAGAAGAAACGTCGTGTAATAGCGGCTAATTGCCGTTCATCATGACGATTCTCAGGCGGGGGATCCGTCGGTGTTGCTGGCGGCCCAGTCCCTTGTGCTTTTAAATCCCTCTCACTATTGCGACGAGAAATGACCCGGCCGCGCTCAGCAGAGACACTTCTAAGGTTCACTTCGGCGGGGAGTCCTTCGGTCGGGAGTTCATCGGCGTCACTCATGAGCATGTCGACTGTGTCGCCCAGAAGAGAAAGAGCGTCGACTGGGGTAAGGGATAGAATGTCTAATTCCGGAGCCGACGCGGGGTTCTCTAAGGCATCCAGGAATATTGTAGAATTTGTAGCCGGCGCCGTAGAAGAGATTGAGTCGGGACAAAGCGTCACAGTCGACGTGGCGAGATGGGGCGGCGGAGCGGAAGACATGGCAAGAAGCATCGTGATTTTGATTTTTGATTAATGGTGATCTTTTTGATAAATTGGTCGAATGTACCCGTGGTACCAATATAGTCGTGATGACAAGACGGTCGTAATATTTTCGGTAAATCGTACTAATATCGCTATGACAAAGATTCTTTCAAATATATGTAGGCAAACAGATAAACCAGCATCGCTAACCCTCCAAAAAGAAGCCAAAATAAAAAAAAAAAAGGAAAAAAACGAAACAAAAAAGTAACAGAAAGAACAAAACCCCTGAACCAAAAAACTTCCCCAAAAATTCACACAAAATCCCACCACCGCTCCAAAGAAGCAACTCCTCCACTCATGACGTATCTCCCTTCCGTTCCTTTTTCCTCTCCTTCCCTCTGTTTCCTCACGATCCGCCGCCAACGCCACCGAACCACATCAGGCCATGTGAACCCGGCAGGAACACAAGCCAGCCTGCGACAAAGAAGTTTCCCAGACGGGAAGCGGGTCGCGATGCAGCCAAGACAAGGGTCATGTAGCTAGGGTTTTTTATATACAGACTGCAGCTTGACATTTGTTTAAAAACAGTAAACATTAAACAACAAAACTGGTATCTATCCTGAGAAAAGCAAAAAAGAACAACAACCCGACCAAATCCCAACATAAAAAACTCATCATATTTATGCCTCCTCCAAAATTCCGCCTTCACCGCCACCTTCGTCTCTCCATTCACGACTGCGCTCAGTCAATCTTCTAACACCAGCTACCCGTCCAGCCCAGAGACCCTCAACACCACTCCGGAAGGTGAAACCACGCTGGCTGGAAATCACGCCAATAGCTTGTAACACAGCCTTACGGGAGTCTCTTCCGAAAACGGCGGGATGGTTAATCCATTCGAGGGAAGCCTCAAGTTCAGCATCAAGAGCAGCAACTGTTGCGGCGTCAATGCCAGCACCAAGGGCTTGACCAAGACCATCAACAGATCTAGAACGGCCAAGAGCATTACCGTAGCTTGAACCGCCAGCTGTTGACATTGGTGGTGATGGTGTGTGTTTCTCTGATACACCATCAAGCGAATCTTCGTGGCTAGGAATAGGTGGTGTTGCTCTTTGAGGTGGCGGAACAGGAGGGAGCCCGCCCTTACCGAGTCCCTTCAAAATACTCCGCGTCTCATTGAGCAATGTGTGTGCGCGGTCATGATGGTTGCGTGATACCAAGGTAAGTGCCCTAGTAAGCATGTCACTAGTGAGAAGTTCCATGCGACGCTGGACGATACCGGGGTGTGGTGGGATTGGAGGTGTCCATGACTTTTTGGAGCTAGGAGCTGGCAACATGGTGATTGCGAGAAGGGAAGGCCGGGGCATGTGTCCCATTTGACCGTCTCTAAGGATATCGCACCAGTTAAGGTCAGCTTGAAGTAGTGGAACTTCCTCTACAGAGAGAGGACGAGGGGACTCTGAGTCCATGGGACCGCCAAGAGCTTCAAGACCAGACACCAGTGTATCCCAGGTATCTTGAAGAACTGGATCTTGTGATGCCGTATCAGGCATGATGACCAACTGAACGAGAATATCTCTCTTATCACCAAACCGCAGGTCACCCAAAGAAGCCTCTGCATCCCGTCCTGAAGCTCTTTTTGTAATTTGTAAGGCGCCATTAATCTTGTGGAACTTTGCAGTCGATCCCTCGGGTAGCTTAAGTTTAAGCTTAACATTCTGGTGCGACAAACTCTGCATGGAACCTAAGCAACCACCCAGACATTCGCGTAGCATCATCCAGTCCTTGACATATGTGTATGAAGCCTTGGTGCGAGTTGAAAGCTCAATCATAGTATCGGGCTTATGCGTCATACCAAGGCCAAACGAGTGAATGGTGATCTTAGCAGCCTCAGCTCTGGAAACAACAAAGTCGACTGAATCAGCATCGCTAGTGGAAGCATCCGAAATAAGCATAATCGTAGCAATAGGATTGTTGTACTTGCGTTGCATAAGCAAATCCATGGCGACGTTAGCGCCCTCTACAACATCTGCTCTGTGACTCTTCTGCCCGACAGGCTTAATGGAGTTAAGCACATTGGACCAGCCGTGCCACGCCTTTGTCGTCATCCCAACAATCGGCACTCCGCCGCCACCAGATCCAAAGGTCACAAGACCCATGCGATCTCTTTCACCAAGTTGTGCTACCATGAAGCGAAGAGCGTCACGGACAAGGTTGATCTTGACACCCTGCATAGAGGAAGAAATCGGAACAACAACCACCACATCGATAGGAACATGAAGAGACATTCCCGGGATGGGCATCGGGTTCCGTGACTGAGTGTACTCTGTTGGGGCAGTAGTAGTAGATCTCCCAGCACCCCAGGAACTGGCCACAGACGGGACTCTTTGTGGGCGTCCGGGACCTGCAGTCGGAGTAGCCCAATCATCCTCCTCCGTCTCAGAGTAGTCGCCACGACGCTCATATTCGCTGGACCGCACAGGCGAGGCCTCTACCGCATTAAGATCGAGAAGCGCCTGTTGCCACAGCTTGAGCTGGTTACGGTTCTCAAATTTCAGATGGAACTGAGGAAGTTCGGCTACTGATAAGCTGAGAGTCAGGATGTGTGTGACCTCATCGCCCATTTGGCCAATCTCGGAAACCTCGTTCAAGTGCTTCTTAATCAAGATACTACCCTTGAGGGTGCATCTCGTCGTCTTGCGTCCTCCATTTGCCGAATCGCCGTTCTGATCATACTGGTTTTGACCACCCACACGCTTCTCTTTAACGCAGATCAGCATCTCGGCAAACAGGTAACATTCAAGTTCCTGCCATGATACCCGGTCCTTTCCGACTCTCAGGGTTCCGTACAAACGCAGTCTTCCGAATCTGCCAAAGTCCAACCCGTGCCAATTATCCACGCGTTGTCTTAAGTTCTCCGTCATCTCATCCAAGACTTCGCGTGACTCATAAGGGATGAACCGTGGTGGTGGTGCTTGTTTCGATTGCTGTGATTGCCGGCCGTTGCCGAATTCTTCTGGGAGGCTTCCGAGTGGTGTAGAGGTTGTTGGTGTAGCTATAGGAGTCGCACCTCCGATGGGAACACCAAGATCTTCGGGGTCGGCACGCCACTTGTTATCTGGAACTTCAACTGTGATCAAGCAGGTGAGACTTTGTTGCTGCCGTGACCTGTTTATTGTAGGGAACTCGGACCGTACCGTCACCAGTGGCGGGGGGNGGGGATGGGGTTTTTGGTCATTACGCGAGGGCTGACGGGGGCTGCTTCGATCGTTTGTGCGTCGTATTCTTGTCTCCGACCAGCACCACTCTGGGTAGTTTCAGCATATCCAACCGATGACGCAACACCAGTAGTAGCACTATCAGACCGGGCGTGACCCATGGATGGCCTCCGGCCATAACGTTCTCTCTCAGTGCCTGAAAGCGAAGGTTCGCGATTGCGACGCATACTGGGGTCGCGCATACCGTCACGAGAGGGTTCTCTGACAATACTCCGACCATCACGCATATTATCGTCCATAACAGGGCTAGCCTGAGCTTGCATCTGAGACTGAGACTGTGACATGGTGCTAGTCATGGTGGAGCGAGGGTTTTGACCGGTAGATTCGATACTTGTGGGTCGTCCATTGCCGTTCATTTGTGGTGAGGGTTGTTCCCAGTTGTTTTGGGTGGCTGTAACGGTAGATTGTGAACGGGTATCGGTGGCTACGGAGGCAGAGCGAACCATATTTGTGATTTTTTCTTGGCGAGCTGTTGTTTTAGTACGTGATTGAAAAAAAGCGCCGAAATTAATGTACTTACCAATATCTATCACATTGCCGCCTCTACTCGTATCTAGATGCAGGGGAGCATCACATGATGGACACGTCTGAGCCTCGAATTCCTTGATTAGTTCATAAAAGCAAGCCTCGTGAGCAACGTGACCACAGGCGAATTGCAAGATCCTCTCTCCACGAAGCGTATGCTCCAATGGTTCTTCGCATACGGCGCATTCACTGCCAACGAAAGTGCGGTCGCGACGTCCGCGATTCCGGTCGGACGACATGGTGTTATCAGTTCTGTGGCTGGCAACTGAAGGCGCTCTTTCCGGTGGAACTTGGTGGTGGTGACGGTGACCAGTTGGTGAAATAACAGAGCCTGTGAGCAAAAAAGAGAGAAGCATGTTAGTTTTATGGTGTCTCACGCAGATATATAGTAGAGAGAAACAGGAGACAAGACGGCGAGAAGCAGAGACTCGGACGGAAGCAAACAAGGAGAACACAGACGGCTGGCTGCAGTGGGGTAGCAAATTGACGGTATACACGGTATGATTAACGGCAAAAGAGGGCCGGAAAGGCAGGCTGTAAGATAGGCTGCATAGAGAGACTGCAGCCGCCCAGTCATGTATGGATGCGCTGTCGTGCGACCGACGTGAATAGCAAGAGCGACTGAGAACAAGACATTGTAGCAAAAGAACGGTTGGTCGCAAGGCAAGAGACAGTTGTATGTGAGGCGGCTTGTGTAGCAGTCGTGAAGGCGGATTTTGCGGAGTCGTGCATCTTTACGGGAGAATGGAAACATGTAGTGTACTGATATGACCGATTCTGGAACTTGCTTTTGTTTCCATGTGTGTGGGTTTGTCGTTCGTTGTTATTGCTTTTTGTGGTCTTTGTCGGTAGTGATCGTTTTTAGGTTCTCCATTGTTCTTATCGTATCACGGTTCTGTATCCCTTCGTGTTGTTCCTTCTCTCCCTAGAAATATGAAAAACAAAAAACGCACCAGTAGACGGCAACTGACTGCCAGGTTCGTAAAGGACTGGACTTAAGGCGGACTCCCGAAGACGATCAGCTTCCTTGGCTTTTCTTGACTTTTTCAAGATTTCGGGAAGTGGTAATGAAGCAAACGAGGGACGTTCACGTTCTCGATCCTTTTCCTTTTCCGAGCGTCTGGAGGTGAAGGAAGCAGCAGTGGACGAAGACGATCCGTAAGCAAAGCTGCGTTTAGATCGACTAAACATGGAGCGGAAGGAAGAAAGTAGAAAAAAAGAAAAGAAAAAAGAAGAAGAAGAAGAAAAAGAAGGAAAGAAGCCAAATAGCGTCTCAGACTAAAGGATAGTTCCGAGCACAAGAAATAATAGAAGAGAAATAATAAACCGATAGCCAAGTCAGTATCCAAGTCAATTCAATACCAGGTCCCAGAAGAAATTTGGGGCCAAGATCGTGGTAGCGAGGATAGTGGGAAAAACAGTGGAAAAAATGAAAAAAGAGGGGGAAAAATTCATGAAAAATAGAAGGAGAAAGAGAAGGAGAAAAAAAAAGAAAAAAAAAAAGAGAGTAAAAAGTAAGAGGGCAAAGCGTTCTGCATGGGAGATGGAAACCACCTACGTACATAGACACATACAAGGAAATATGAAAATCTAAAAAGAACAGAAAAAAATGATATTAAAATCGACATAATTAGTTGGCAATAGCAGACGAAACATCTTGCTTGAAATCTACAAGGTCGGAAAAACAAGCACCACGTTTCTCATGGTTTCTTATGCATCTATGAACAATAGTCTATATTAGCCCTCAAAACTATTATCCACATAGAGATAGGCCTGCCTAGTAGAGAAACTTGTTGTTGTCCCCCACTACTACCACGTTTCATGGCCAAGTCAGCTTGTTTCAAAGCCCAAGCCAAGCCAACAAAATCTGCAGGAACTAGCATAACCGGTGCTGAACGACTGGTCTGGCCAGATGGATGGATGGATTCAAAGCACTTCTTTCTTTTGCTTGCCTGCTTGCTTGCTTTGCTTCCTGCCTTCGTCTGCCGCCAGGGGTTCATTCATTCATTCCATGTCATGTAAACTTTTGTGGACTTGTGTTTCTCGGCCCGGTGATCAATGCACAAGGTCCGTGTGTCAAGGGTTAGTTAAAACCCTATCATAACTACCACGACTACTATCCACTGCCGAAATCTATAGATGTTGTGAAGAGACTACAAGGGAAAGCATAGACCGAATACTGACCTTGGATACAAATCCATTCTACTCTAGCGAATCAATTTATTGCCCCAAAGTAGTATTTGACGTCCGATAGACCGACGGGCTGTCCTTGAAGCGACCGTTGAGGCACGAGGCTATCATGGCGGACACGCGAGAATACTACACGAGACGAAGCGGTAGTGGTCGATTTGACACGTTGTAGGGTTCTGATTAGTGGAAGCGAGTGGAGCAAGAGTTCATGTTTGTTTGTGTGTACATATGCCTTACATAAATGTTGCTATGCGGCACATTGGACCTGCATAAACCTGCATAACCACTTCAAACTTCGGACGACTCTCAAAACTCCATTTTTGAGTATAAAAATCCCGCAGTCCGAGTCACTTCCTGTTGACTTGGGACCTATCCCTCTCCGCTTTGCCGCAATGGCCTCCAATACACAAATATCATGAAACCAGCAACAACGGGTCCAGAGATGTGCCCCCTCGTCAGAATCCCTACTATGAATTTCAACGCCGTAGACTAACCCGAATCAAGAAACAAGTCATTCCCAGAGACAAACCGCCATTCACCCTGTCAGTTGAACAAACAATTAAAATGCGGTCCGTCGCGGACAAGTTCGAGCGGTAAAGGTGACATGGACCCTTGTTGACCCTAAAGTATTGATATATAATCCAAGACGAAACGAAAACTCACCCGCCTTGAGAATTGAGTTGAGCTTCACTTTTGAAACTGAATCAGGAAGCATGTCATGACTATTGAAACCGTAACCCTTGTTTCACATTCGATCAGGTTCTGCGTGGGCTCTTCCAGAAAAATCCCGCCATGTGGGAAACCCAAAATCCCACAAAATCCCATTTCGATGACGTGCAGATAATCAATCAATTTCAACATCGAAGTCATCATCAATTTCATCAAGACAAAATGCGCCTATCAAACTTATTGCTTCCATTGGCATCGCTTACGGGTGTACTTGCCCGCGCTACTGATGCCGTTTTATTGTCTTCAATTTCTTCACTTACTTTTCATTCTACTCGACAAACTACTACTCGACGACATGCGCCGACTACACAATTGGTGTGTATGAGTGATCCGGCTCTTTGTCGAATAGCCTCTTTACGCACTTTAACCTGTCAAAATTCTGGACGTGGATACAATACTGAAGACATCCAATGGACTTGTCCTGCTACTCTTCCTGATACTGTCTACTTAAGTTCCAGTGAAGTTGTCTGTGAAGGTTACAAGTCCCCAGACGACCCATTTATCCTTGCCGGCAGTTGTGCCGTCGAATACACCGTTGATTACACTGCACGCGGCCGCGCTTTATACACTGAAGGAAAGCCTCTTGGAAAGTTTGGCACATTTCTCTTCTTTTGTTTCTTCTTTGGTATATTAGGCACAATTATCTGGGCAAACTGCACCAACTCTCCGTATATCCGGCATACATATGGAGGACAACCCGGCTGGGGACCCGGTGGTGGTTGGGGCCCTGGAGGTGGATGGGGACCGCCACCTGGAGCTGGACCTGGTGATGATAAAGGAGGATCTGGCTTTTGGTCTGGTCTGGCTACTGGTGCTGCTGCTACTTACCTAGCAAGTCGCAATAATGGCTACGGTTACAACCAGTACCCAAACCAACACTGGGGAGGAGCTAGACACGTCGAAAGACACCGCGGAGCCGCCAACCACGAGTCTACAGGCCAGGGAGGAACTCGCAGGAGATAAAACATGCACATGCATTTAGAATTAGGAACACAGTTAGAAATATAGTTATAGACTCTGCAGCTCCGGCGTAGCTGCTGTACTTTTATTATTGCACATCTAACGACGCCCTGATATTAAAGACATTTTAAAACGTGAATGAACTTGGTGCCCGTGATGAATCAAGACATCAAGACAAAAGAAGAAAAAAACAGACAAGAGGGGAATAACACATGGTCCGCAAATAAACAACAAAAAAAAACACAAAAATAGAACCCAGAAAACAAAACATTAACACCAGAAAAAACAAGAGAACACCCAATACCACCTTGCGCCAGATAAAACAAAAACACCCTAAAAACTTATTGACGCCTCAAACCTAATGATGCACTGTCATAACATCCATCTTGTCAAATGCCTTTGCACAGTTAGGGCATTTGCGCATTCGGTTGGAGATACGGTCTTGGATACACTCCTTACAGAACATGTGACCACAAACCTTGAGTGCCGTGTTCTTAAACCTATCATTGCAAACAGTACAGACCAGCATTGTTCGGAGATTGCGCTCCGCGTCTGATGAGTTTCCTTTTGCCTTTGTGCGCCACATATCTCGTTCTTTGAGAGTTAAATCCAGCGTGACTTGTACCCGATCAAACTCAACTTCTTGAGTATGCGCCTTCCCGCGGATATCTGAAATGGCAGCGTCTCTGCTGCTAACCAATTCTTTGAGCGTAGTCAACTCCTTGACAGCGCTTTCGCTTTTGCGCGTAGCCTCCATCGACCCAAGTTCCAACTTCTTGTGTTCGGCTAGCAGTGACGCATTAGTTTGTTTAAGGCACGCCAACTGCTTCTCTAACGCCGCCACTGTTAACCGGTTATTGCTTTCAACCTCCTTGAGCTGCGCGATGATTTCCCCACTTTTGTTGGCTTCGCGACGAAGCATCGTGAGCTCAGTCTTTTGGAGGTCCGCATCTTTACGCGCCGAAAAGTACTTGGTGTCGATACGAGACTTCTCGTATGTCAACGAGTGGAGTTTCTTTTCTAACGCTTCGAGACTGAAAAGCTTCGTCTGTGAAAGTCCCATTGCCTTTTTGAGTGCTTGTGTAATCGCCGGGAGTTCCCGATTGATAGAGTCGTAGTCGCGCTGCAGCTTGCGACACTTGTCACGCAGCTCAGTTTCCCCGAACCCATCAAACTCTTTACTATCCGCATCATTCATTTCCGTATCTTCCCCTGGTTCTAACCGAGAAACTCGCGCCTCTAGTGATTCGATTTGTTGATTCTTGGCAGCGACCAGTTCTTTTAGTTGCGTGGCTGCTTGATGCTCATGTTCAATGATTTGTTTCTTGACCTGCAGTTCCTGGTGCAGATCGTCTCGCGCCGCTCGGATGCGTGCCAAATCACTTTCACGCGCATGAAGCTCTTGGGTGACTTCGGCATGTGCAGCCCGTGAATCAGCCTCGACTTGTTTCTGGTGAGCCGTCCGTTCTGATACAAGTTTGGCGCACTCCTCTCGAATGCTGGTATTTGTGGCCTCCAAGTGGTTGACTTGCTTTATAAGGTCGTCTGTTCTAGTGCGGAATGCCTTGAATAAATCCGATCGGGAGTAATCTTCGTCTGGAATGCTTGCTTTTGCGATTTGGAGCTTGCTGTTTTCTTCAGTTAACCCCTTCACCTGACCAAGAAGCTCATCAATTACATCTTGTTGTCTCTTGACTGATGCTGCTTCCACGTTTAACTTGGTAGTAAGCTCTGTTATGCTGGCCGATGATTCTTTTGCTTCGTCATTTGTTTTGGCCTTGGGCGTACTAGCGTCGGTGTTCTTGGAAAGAGCTTGCTGTTCGAGCCTGGCGACCTGAGCACTCTTGGCGCGATCCAATTTCTTTTCGGCCTTGAAGTATCGCAGAGTAGCAGCATTAAGCTGCTCTGACAAGTCCTCCTTTTCCGTGGTTAGCCGGTCAAGCTTGACCAGGAATTCCTTTTGTTGCGAAACCATTTTGGCGACTTCACCCTCTAATGCCGTTACAGTTGGGTCATTACCAACTCTGGCTTCAATTTTAACAAGCAAAGATTCTGCCCTGGAGACTAATGAGCGTTTCTTTTCATCGAGATGACGTTGAAAATCTGAAACGTCCTGGAATTTGACACTGGAAAGGTAGAGACCTTCTAATTAAACAACATGGTTAGTTAATGAGGACTTCACATTCGAAAAGGAACAATACTAACTTTCAGATGTGGGTTCGAGATCTGGCACCTTGCTGTTGATCATAATCTCAAGTTCATCAAAAAACTGTCGCCACCAAGCGTCGATAATGCGGAGGTGATCATCATGATACAATGAGCGTTTGTGGAGTTCTTCGAGTCTGTTCGAAAAGGTATTGGCTTCTCTGCGATACTCATTCATGCGACGATAGATTGCGCCCTTGGTAAAATGCTACTTGAGTGATTCATGGTTAATATATTGGGTGTGCGGATATGTGGCAATTCCTTTTGGACTGGTGAGAGGGCAGATTTTGTTGGTCGCGTGAGAATAGTCAATCCCAATGCTTGGCGCAATGTAGAAAAGACAGAAAAAGAGACGCGGCAAAAAAGGAGGCTTTTCTGGGCGTTGATATTCCTGTCTCGGGCAAGTCGGAACCATGGGCAATATGCAAAAATGTTGGATACAAGGGTAGGCAAATAGAAGCCGCCAACAAGGAACCAAATCATCCCATCCACATGGTAAACGGACCAGGCTAATGGACACCAAGTTGTCAGACCCGTGAAAACTCTGTATCTCGAAAAGTCTAGAATATCTAGATACAGGACTTGGTGGGGCTAGGGGAGACGTGATCTTTTCAACTTACCATAATCCAAACATCTTCACTCTGGTTTTCATACTTTTCATAGTCGTCATGTGTGCTTCCTCCGTTGGCAGCATGTCGCTTGCGAGGTGGGGCCACCTCGTCATTGTTTGTAGTAGACGCTGGTCTCTTGCGTTCCTCCATCTTCTCCGGACGTGTGGCGGACGAGGAGCGCGGAGAGTCAGTAGTTGCCAGTGGCATTGATTGCTGTAGTGAAGGATAAGAGGAGACGAAAAAAAGGAATCAAGAAAGAAAACCAATGAGGGGAGGAAGAGACCGAGAAAAGGGTGTTTCAATTGCGTCAAGTGTGGATGTCGCAATGTACAAGGTTATGAGCAATGGCTGGTGGCCATACAAGGCTGGGAAAGAGAATGAAAAGGAGAAGAGAGGGACGCCAACAAAAGGCCAAGCGTATGTGAGTGTCGAATAGGGTGCGTCAAAGGAGTAGAAGGGTTGAGATGGGATGAACAGCCTTGTTGAATGGTTAACGGCGTAATAGACAATGACCAGTTGTATTCTTAACGGAGAAATCAGATACGACTGTATGGTAGATCTCCGAGATCAGATGAAGGTAGACGTTCTTAGCGATTGTCGTGGATAATGGATAAACGTCCTAAGAAAGAGATAAACGAGTCCAAGTATCTCGCGTCAGAGCGTGAATCCACGGGTACCAAGTATTCTGAATAGGAACAGTTTGAATTGACGTGAAGACTGTCAACAGTGATGATGGCAATCTAGTCAAGACTAAAGTGGCAGTGGTTGAAGTCGAGACGGTGTGCCGGAAAAAAACGTGAAGAGAAAAGTAACAAGTCCGCAATTCAATCTTGACGCGGTCGTTGATGAAATTGGCGAAATGGTGTTGCGAAGGAGAAGAAATGGGCGCGCAGCGATGGAAAAAAAGTGGTTTGTGTGGCTTGAGCGCAAATGTTGTTGTGAAGGAAACCCTGGAGAAGGAAATGATAGCGAGAGAGAGTGTGCAAAATAGTGATATAGGGAGGACTAGAATGAACGAAAAGAAGGAAAGAAATGCTGGGTTTGGAAGGAGAGAAATCTATTAAGCCGTTTGTAGGATTAAGATTGTGAGTGACTACCATAGATATGAAAAAAAGTCTTTATTCGGGGAAAGAACGAAGAGATACAACAAGTATCTTTCATGTTCATGAATGGTGATTCAGGGAAACATAGCCAGAGCATAGAGAGGGCGCAAGAACCAAAGTCATCCTCAAAGTTGTGCAATTCACGAGTATGGGTACAACAAGCCAAAGAACCCTTAAAGATCGAATCACAAGGAGTCCGGGTATTTCATCTCATCCTGATCTTACATGCATCAACGGACCCGGTGACCCGCTCGTTGCTGTGTTATCAACCCCACTACACCGACCGTACCGGATGATGCAGAAAATCCACTAAAAGCCGCTATTCAGACGCTAAAACATAGGGAAGGATTGTCTTTCCATTTGCACGAAGGATGACCAACTAAAGATTTAGTGGGGTGTCCGACTATGTCCGTCTTTGCGCTGGCCTGGTTTCTCAACTTTTCAATAGTGAATCTGCGAATTCGCGTTTCGTCATTCTGCGCGACACCCTATAGAGAACCTATACAGCGCCCGTGACTGGCCAGTAACCAACTAGCGATAGAGCTACAGATAGAGCTATAGGCACTATGTTATGCTTCGCCACCAAAGAAGTTGTCCAAAGCCCCGCTATCTTATTCGGCAGCCACGACAATTGTCAACCCCTGCACCCCGTCATTTGCCATACAGAACTTTTTTTTTTCTTTCATTTGCCTGCGTTCGCACATTCCTATTGATGTGTTTTTGTCGACAAAAGCAGAGTATTTTTTTTTTCGCCCACCTGCCCAGAAAGAAAAGCCGTGAAAAACTCTAAAGTGCATCATCCTCTTCCTGTCGTAAACCCTTTTTTATTTTTGTTCCCCTCCTCCTTCTCTCTTCGGTCCTTCCTGAAATCTTTCTAGTCCTATTCTCCTCGAATCAGCTAAATCGCCGCCAATTTTCGACGCTTGTCGAGCATTCAAGTTCTCTTCAATCCCCGCTGTTGGTCTTTCGCAATTCCTTTTTATCCTAAGCTCGCGATAGAGCCATAGCATCTTCTTCTTTACTTCGAAACCTGCGAGTTCGTCTACTATTTAAGACGACGATTTCTGTGTCAGAGCCAGCTGATTGTCTGTCAGCCCTCTCCACGATATGTACGAATATAGCAGCAGCGCATCATCACAAGTCTGCTTCTACGCACAATCTCCAGTCGCTGCATTACCAAATCAACGACCGAGTTGCTGAGTCGAATCACTGAACTGAAACCATTCAACACCTGACTTTTCGCAGACACACCTCTTTAACACTTGCCTCTACTCTTTTTTTTTCGTCTGACCCATCAAAATGTTCAAAAAGCGTACTGCCGGTCCCGCCTTCAAGCCCAAGGTCGGCCCTCGCGCCAGACCAGCCGCTTCTACCCCGGCTGTTCAAAGTCCGGCGTCGACTCCGGCATCGACCACCCCGACTTCCGCTACTCCCGTTCCCGACACACCTGCCGAATCTGCGCCGGCTTCTGCCTCCCCAACACCCTCTAACGATGGCGCTTCCAACGTAAATGCGATAGCCCGTGATCCCAAAGGTCAAAGCACCGCTACCTCTTCAAATGGTAGTACCCCGCATGATTCACAACGGCCGTCGGTTGATATGCTGTCACAGTCGCAGCAAACGTCTGTAAGCACCCAGGCTCCAGCGTCAACAGCGACTAGTGCTTCTCCTCTTAAAACATCGGCAGTTGGTCGCCCTCGTGCGCGGCCGCGTATTTTTGCTAGCAAAAACGAAACTCCTGCTGTGCCGGCTGCTGAGCGTTTGGAAACGGCTCTTCAAGTGGCTGCATCATCTGCTCCGTCGCAAAACTCTGTGAGTATTTTTTATATGCCTCCCCCGCCCATTTTTCCGCACAAATCCCTGTCCATCAACGCCATAAACGGATACAAATGACGGTTCATTCGATTTGCGGCGACGCCATGAACCTTTAACTTGAATCTACCCCCCTGCTAAATCCTGCATATTATCCAATGTGCTGACAGCTAATATGCAAAAATACAGGCGCCCGAGTCATCATCACATGCCACTCCCGATAGTTCGTCTGTGAGGAGCCAAATCCCGGCCATTGCCACTCCCGAACCATCACAGGCCGCGCCAGTCGCTATTTCCCGGCCGGTCCAAGGAAAGACGAGACAACAAATTGCGCTGTTGACTCCTGAACCTAGTCAAGTCCCCCGGTCCCAAGTCCCCGAAATTGATAACATTCCCGAACTCCACACGACTGCCTCAACACCGACTTCCAGTTCCGACTCTCAGTCAACACCTATCTCTAGTGCCGCTGTCTCGATTGCGGGATCTGAAACCGGAGACGTGACACCCACTATTGCCCCAGTTCCTCGCAAGCGCAAAAGTCCGCAAAGTGCCCTCGATGCCGATTCTTCCAACACCCCCGCCAAGCGGGTGCGAAAGCCCCGGTTACAAACATCTATAGAACTCGCCTCAGATCCTCTATCAGAGTTTGACGCCCAAAACGCAGTCAGTTCTCCACGACAACCACGGCGGCGCGGTACTTCCAACTACAGACGGTTCCAACGGTCAGAAACGCCACCAGATTCGGAAAAGCAGACAATCGATCTCCAGAAACTTACCATGGCTGATCTTACTCGTGACTTGCGAATTGGCAAAAAGTTCTCTCGTCACGACGAGCTCAAAGAGCGTGAGAGACAAGCTCGTGCTAAGACTCCAGGATCAAAATCTGCCGCAAGTCCAGCACCAGCCCCTGTGACACCTATAGCCCCGCTTGAGTCTTCCCGCCCGTCAGGTGGTCCCAAATTCCACACTGTAAACGGCCAGATTGTCGTCGACCAAAGCTCTCTTGTGGTTGATCGTCACGCCGACGCTGATGCGGCCCGTGAAGGTATGGTTGAAATGGAGGAAGATGACTTCACTCGCCTGATCACGTCAAACTCCTTCCGCACTGGCTCTAAGTTGCGTGGTCCAAATCACTGGACAGCTGAAGACACTGAAAAGTTCTACCATGCGCTTAAAATGTTCGGTACCGACTTTGAAATGATCTCCAACATGTTCCCAGGACGCACCCGGCGGCATGTCAAACTCAAGTTCAACCGGGAAGAAAAGCTTGCCCCTCAACGGATCAACAGTTGCTTAGTTGGTGAAAAGAAGGTCAAGATGGATATGAATGCGTACGTCGCAACTTCAGGGATTGCCTTTGAGTCAGTTGAGGATATCCAGGCTGCACAGGATGCCCTTGCTGCGCAGCACGAGGCTGAAGAGAGACGTGTTGTTGAGGAACATGAAGCCGAGATGCGCGAGAAGCGTGAGGCTTTGTTCCGGGAAGATAACGCTGATAAGGATGGGATTGTCACCATCGAGATTGATGGTGATGCTCCAATTGACTTTGGAAAGATGAAGAAGAGTGGGATTAGAATGAAGTGAGGTGCCTTTTGACAATGACAAAAAAAGGAAACTTAAAAATGGGGTGCTGGAGGTGGAGTTGTAGCTGCTGGATTTCCGTATTTTACCTTGTGCTTTTTGTCCTTCTTTAGCGAGCATGCGTCGATATTTACCGCCATTACATTTACTTACTGTACATACATACACAATTAATGATAAAAAATGAAAGAAAAACAACTAATCAATAAGAAATAGTCCCAAATCCCATAGCCATACCATTAGTACCAGCAAAATAACAAGGAAAGCTAACAAAAAAAGAACCATCAAAAACTCAAAACGTGAACGCCAAAAAACACAAAAACGAAAGACGTGCCGAATGGCCATCTCGGGATATCCCCCGCCCTCAACCATAGTACCCGCAGCCGTTCTAGCCCGACCCTCTAAAAAGATAATAGATGCCCTACATGGCGCAGTTCTGTCATTGAGACGACATGGCCCTCTATCTCAAGCCCGATATAAGTCGGAACAACAGAACACATCAAATACATTACAGACTTCCTCTTGTATGATCTCCCATTGCTTTAGTGCTCGCCCTGCTCGTCGTCATCGGGCTGATCAAACAAGAAGTTAGCAGCGAGCTCCTCATTCTTATCACACGCAAAGTAGGCGGTCATGGCGGCCTGCATGTCGAAGCCGAGAAGGCACAGCTAAAGGCAAATTGTTAGCATTCAATGCATCACTTGTACCATCAGTTCCCTGATGACTTACTCTCTCAATAGCGTCACGCTCTTCAACGGTGACCTGGATTTGCGTAGCGCCAGGGGGCAAGGGAACATCATCTCCGGCATCCTCACCCAGCAGGTTCAAGAACTGCTCCGGGTTGTTGGCAATCAGATGGGCCAACTGAGGGTTGCCGGCACCGAGAGTCTGGAGAATCTGCTCGAGCATCTGAGGTTGTTGCTGCACAACCTGGCGGAGCTGCTGGAACTGAGTGTTGTTACGGAGAAAGTCAAGGTTTCCAAAGCCAACACCACCAGCGCCGCCGGCACCAGCTGCGGTACCATCTGCACCAGCACCAGCGTAGTTGCTCATATTCCGGACAGCCATTTCGAATAAATCAACATTGTCGGCGTTTTCACCCATGGCGACGTCGCCAGATTCGTCAGCATCAGCATCAGCACTCTCAGTAGAGGCACCAGTGGTGGTAGGTTCCCGGGTTGCAGAATCGGGGATACCCTACATATGAATTAGTGAGTCGATTGAGGTTGAATATAGTGCTTCGTCACACGACTTACATTCAAAAGGTACTCAACGGCACGGTCGGGGTTGTTGAAAGCAGCGCGCATGGCGGCCTGGATATCGCTGCGCTGGAAGCCCATGGCCTCCATGTTGGCGATAGCCTCACTGTTGGCAGCTCCAGTGGCAAGAGACGACGGGTTGTTGAAGGGCACATCAGCGGTTCTAGCTGCTGGTGTGGGTGTGGCAGG
>JMSH01000045.1:74595-104426 GCA_000712465.1 Huntiella moniliformis
CTCAGTCGTTCTAGACGCCACAGGGGCGGCGGGGGTGGCAGCGGCAGCAGCCGGGGCAGGGGTAGCGGGGACAGCAGCGGATGTGGTCTTTGAGGAAGAAGCGGCAGGCTTAGGCTTGGGCTATAAGAAACACAAATAGTAGGGTTAATATAAGAGCCCTTTCAGGATGATGACGCCAGTGGCGCGGGTAAATAGGGCCGGCCGACGCTTCGACGCCAATGGGCGAACAACGTCGTACGGGCGACTGATGAATGGGTCGATTTGGTTGCGGCCTATTCGCCCTAATAGACGCAAATGAGAACAGGAATAAAAGTGGCTTGCTTACCTTGTTCACCATGCAGACAACGAAGCCCTTGGCCTCAATGTTGTAAGTAGCGACTGTCTCCTCATCCTTCAGAATCTTGCCTACAAACTAGTTAGTAGTGCAATTGAAATCCAAAAAGGCGTCGCAATGGTATGCATACCAGAGTAAATCAACTTTTGGTGCGAAGGCTCCCAGCCTTTTTCTTCTTGAATCTTTTGCTTGAGGTCGGCAATCTGTTGAAGGCGGGGTGAAGCGTTATTAGTCACGGGATCGCAGAAGCATGGCGGGGTAGATGCTGGATTAGGTGAAAGGATATGGTGCGTGCATATGCGACAGGAAATAGAGTCCCGGATAGCAATGACGCAGCAATCATGTGAAAGACAGAGGAATATAGAGGAAAAAGAGGAATAAGAACATACCTTGAGTTCAGGCTCAACCTCGAGCGTGAACTTTTGCTGCTTGAGGTCCTATTGCGGGGGAGAAAAACAAGAGTCAGTACATGGGTTCCAAGATTCCATTCAGTGGGCTGTCTGGCTGATGATCTGGCTTGCTTGCTGCTTGTTGCACTGTGACGTGATGACTGGAGCCTTGACTGACAAAGACCCTTGGGTTTTAGTCTGGGGGTCGGCGAGGAAAAATCGACGGTGAAAAAAATTGCAGTGTAGTGCGGTTGTAGTAAGCGATAGCAGTCAGTCGCAGTAGTATGGTCGTGGTTAAGGTTGTGGTTGTGGTGGTGTCGGGCCCAAGATGATCGTAGTGACAGACAGGGTAAAAGCCGTAACCGATGACGTCGTGATCATCGTGACGAAAACCGGTAGCCTGGGATTGGATCCAAACTTGGAGATGAGATTCGAAGCTTCCAATGGCAATCGATAGCAACAGGAAGCACCGCAAGTATTAAAGATTCCGACCATCGGTGACAGTATGAAAGGCAAGCAGAAGCAGCAGCAGAAAGACCAAATCTCAAGACAGAAATATAGACGGGCTGAACAGTACCTTGAAGGTAATCTTCATTTTTTCGAGTTTTTGGTCGTTATTTTTTGTAGTAATTTTCTGTCGTTTTTTTTATTCTGCGTCGATGAATTTGTGGTGGTGGTCGTATGGATGGTAAGACAGGGTGACGATCCTCGGATAATCAAACGGCCGATGAAGTTCAGTAGAGAGATGCAAAGAAGCAAAAAACGAGATGACGAGGTGAAAAGAAAAATAGCAGAGGAAGCGCTGGTTATAGGCTGGTCTTGTTGGCCGACCTGGATGTTGGCTTGGTCTTTTTTTTTTCGTTAGCTCGAAGTTGAGGGCAAGACAAGGCAAGGCGACAAAGTGTGCGATTGCTAGATCCTTGGTCACAGTGGGTAAAAAAACGGTTGGAGTTTCCGTCAAGAATTCGTGACAATAAGTTTTTGGTTGTGGTTTAGATGTGGGAGAAGAAAAAAGTCGGAGAAAAGACGACGGCGCAGAAAAGAAGCAAGAGCAAGAGCAAGCAAGCAGGCTGGGGGTTATAGCGTGTGGCGGTTTGACGGCCGGTTTCTTAGCTTTTAAACGACCCAAGAGGATTCCGGAAACGAGGGAAGGGAAGGCTAGTTTAGAAAACAAGAGCAGTTATGTATGTAAGAATTAAGTGGCCAGATGATAGACACTGACTGGCAAGCAACACAACTTTGTTGTTACTTCTCCAAGGTCTAGCTTGTCAAAACTAGGTAGACACGGTATGACGCTAGCAACCAAAGAATTGGTGATGACGGGGGCAATCAAAGATTTGGGCAGAGATTTTGTGGATGCATGTGCTGATATAGAGATTGGGTTACCGTCGCGTAGGTCTGGGGTAGAAATTTTCTTTCTTTTTCTTTTTCCCATGTGTCGGCGTCTCCCTAAAAGGGCCTGACTGGAACAAGCAGAGCAACGGACAGAGCGATGACGCTTGCAGTTGACAGTGTCACGGAACGTTACGTTGACACCACACTTGGTGCTGATGTCTGCCATCATATTGTTGCTTTTTTTTTCTTTCCCGCCATCTTGGTGGAGACATCAACTCAGAGGCCCGCCTCGACTGGAGAAAAAAAAAGAAAAAAAAAAGAGAGAAAAGAATAATGCGAAAAAGGTCAGCCCAAACCCGGCAGAGAGGGAGCCCCAGCGGTCCCCCCCTAGCCAACTACTGGGGGTCTGGGAAGAGAAGACAAGACCGGGCACCAAGAGTGTTTCTAGAACAAAATAGTAACGGACAGGGCACGGCGAATGGAGCGACGACACAGACCGCTGGGACGGAGGAATGAAGATGACGGTCTTGGAGAAGGAGGACTATAAAGGAAGAGAAGACATAACAAGGAAGATACTCACAAAGTAAGCGGCTTGGCAGTGCCACGGTTGCAAAGGGAATTCGGGGTTATCGAATTGATCACGATGTTGATATCAAATCCAAGACGTGATGATTTTGATGACGTTGATGCCTTGATGCTTTGATGCTTTGACGGTTGTTGAAGAGAGGACGAGGCTGAGACTATGAGAACCCTTTTTGTTCTACGTAGCAGGGAACCAAGAAGAAAAATTGCCCTGCGGGGTAAATGCACTTCAATGGCTGGTTTTGTGCGGGGATCATCACCAGGAAACTACCTGTTAAAACTGAAGTTCTCTCTATATATCTCCCTAGATATGTACATATGTAACAACCGGCTCTTTCAACCCGACGTCGCTAATCTACATGATAGCGTTAAAGGGACCCAAGGCGGCAAGTACTTGCATCACGCACTGCAGCACTATTTGTTTTTCTGCGGCCTCTTGCAATATGTATGTACATAGCATACATATGTGTGTTGTTGCATCGCTTGGCCGCAACTGCACGTTGACTCCTTTGCTCCTGCACTCTTGTTCTGGTTTACAAACCTAGACCCTGACTGACTGGCCCGTCTTCACCAAACTCTGACCTCGTTTTGACTGCCAAGGGTTCCGCTTCCGATCTTCATCACCGCCCTCGCCTTAGCCGCATTGTCCCGGTCCTTTTTTCATGATTATGTTATATCTCCGATGGCTTCTTGGACTATTCTGCAAACTACATCTTGCAGGTGTTTTTTTTCTCCGGTTACGCATCTATTCTCGTCGTTCCCAGTTCTTGGCTCTTGTGGCCTAAGCTGCAGCCACAGACGGGCTTGCATGTTACTCTTCTCCTCATCTTCCTGCTTGTCTTCCTGATCTTTTCTCTCTTCTCCTCTATGTAGACTTGTTATGCTACCACAGAATCTATCCCCGCTGCCACCCCCGTCGATCCAGCGCATTGTCCCCGACAACCCCTATGTATTCACCTCGACAAACGGCCGAGAAGAACACGGGCTATTCATCACGACCCTTTGTCCTTTTTCTATGTATGTATGTACGTATGTATGTACATGAGTCTCCACCAAATGGCCACGGACGGCCCCCAAGTAACTTGGGCAAGCAAGCAAGCACGGCAACGCAGAAGAGGCCAGCCAAAGTAGGCCCATGACATGACGGTCAAAAAGGATCCCCGGCCGACTTTTCAGCCAGGGAACAAGAAAAAAACGAAAATCATGCAGCCATTGACGCCCATTATCAGCCTTTTCTCTTCTGTCTCGAAACTCATCTTCCCTTGTCTTGCCCAGTTAAGCCTGTTACATGTCATAGTTAGCCGGCTTTCCTATTATAGGAAGAATACCCTCGACCGCCGGCGTACACTACGAAAAATCACCAACCAGCATCCTCTCGCTTTGACCCGTAACCAGCTAAAACAACCCATTCCATTCAAATGTGTCGGCCGTATTCGCACCCACCCTGCTCCGTTCCAGCTTGGTCGCGTTTCCCACAGTGGAATTGAATCTGCACGACTGCGTCATCCTACCGTGATTGGGTACTCAAGTGTCACGTGCATTTTTAAAAAGACGGTTACGCTGTATTACTGTTGCGTTGGGTTTTATACGTCGGTTGTTGGACAGTCTAGAAGCTTTTTCTTCAGGGTAGTCTGTGATACTACCCCACCATATACGGCCTTATATTTTCCGTGGCGTGGCGGCCGCGGCGGCCGCGGGTGACGGGGCGGTGGTGGTGGCGTCTCCACGAGGTCAAGGTCGTGCCATCCAGCCAACGAACTCTAACCAATCATATGTGAATGTATTTGGATTGCTCCGGCTTCTCGGGCCTTGTTGTCTCGTCTCTTCTCTTGCCTCTCCGCTTGTCCCTTCTAATTTGGTCGATTCCCACGAACTGTCTGCCCGTTCTCGCCTGAACATACATACATGGCAATACACAACCCGGAGCCTGGGTCCAGCAAATATCAAAACTGTCGGTGTCGACTATTCGACCCCTTCAATGATGAGCCCGGATGCCACTTGTCAAAAAAACAACCTAGCGGCTAACAAAGTTCACCGCTCCTTTGTTTTCTCAAGTTCTCAAAGACAGGCTAGCTGACTTAATTGCTGACTGAACGAAGACTTCTGATTGCTAGCCAAGTTGAGCAAACAAACAAACTTAAAGGGCCATGTTAGGTGTATGGTGTCGGTCTTAACTTGGACCGAGCCCTGCAGTTTTCCTAACGCTCGGTGCTTTAAGCATCGTAATGTAGTTGTTATCTCGTGAAGAAGGTAAGTGCCGAAGTGGAGGTCAAAAAGACGTCATAAAAGGTAAGCTTCTCATGTTTGTATTTAAGAATGAAATTTAATTTCTCGGGCCGATTTACACATTGACAATAATCAAGGGATATAAAAGTCTTGTTTGGTCTTTGTTTTCTTTTTTGGTTTTAACTTTGAACCTCTGAGGTGACGTTACACTTTTTCCTCATAGGTCCACATGCCGGATTGATAGGGTCTCTCCTCCCAATGACTAGGGTTAAATGACATCTGATATTTTACAACACTGGAAGTCAAGATTTCCGTTTTTGTCTCGTGTAACCTGTCGCTGCAAACACCCGATCTTGTCAACTATTACCAGAAGTGACATGTAACATTTTGTTCGTGCAGTCTTTATTCCATTCCCCTGAGCAACATGACAATTCAGGGAATTAAGCGAATTCTTTCGAAATGCAATGGAAACAAAGATAACACAGTTCCGATGTTGGAGATAATGAAGAGTCAAGTCACAATTAATGATTGGAAGTATCTTTTCACAACTTGGAAACGAATAGTATTGTGTTGATTCCATATCATTAGAATTACACAAAGGTATCTGAAAAGCACTCATCTTCTAATATCCATCCCATTTGATCCATCATTTGGTCGCCAGTAAATAAATCCAAACTCTGTTTAAATTGGACCAGAAGGTGTTAGCTTTCCCTAATGTATCCAGCTGCTAACCACATTGTCTGCCATACTCACCATAGATTGCCATTCTATCATCTGTGCATCTGACATTGTTGTGTCTCCTCCTAATGTCGACATCGCCAATGCATCTGGTATTCTGGTGATTTCAGAGCCTAGGAAAGATCCATATTGTTTGGACTTCATCGCTGAATCTGTTGAATCACTGGGACCAGCGAATGGGTGGACAGTCGTTGATACTGACTGCATACTGATAGCCTCTTTGTTACGTTTTAGAGATTCCAAGTGTGATTCTAACCGTGATAGACACAGTTCTGCATCTTCTTCAAGTTGTTTGACTAAGATAGGTCCATGTTCTTCTCGTGGAACCTTCTGTACGCATAGTCGAACATGTCTCTCGGATAATGATACGCCGACATACCCCTTGGCATTCTTTTCGCCTGTCTCGATGCGTTGAAGAGTCCACTTTTTGATGTCGGTTAAAACATCGAGTAAATCCATCCGAACCTGATTTAAACCCATTGATTCCTCTGAGTCGTTGATTTGAATCTGGATTTCAATCGTGATACTGCAGGCGGCCTTCATTAGGGCTAACCGTGATGTCCCTGATGCATTGAGCACAACACGTGGAAAGAGGGACGTATCCTCAATGTTAGTGCTGTTATCATCAGAACTGGTTCTTCGATTATCCGGTTGGAAAGCAGCCCAAAAGGCTAAACATGATTCAAGTACCGCCGTACGAGAATATGGATAGGTATTAGGGTTGTTCTTATGAACAAATCGGCCATGAAGAGAGAACATCATCTGACGAAGTCGAGTCTCAACCCATCGATGAGCAAAGTGAGAAATTGATCGTCGTAGCGGTGCTTTAGAAGCGGAAACATTACGCGCGACTTTGTCCGGATAAAGCTGTTGAACGACTTCCTTATATGCCTGTCTGAAATCCGAGTCGACTTGCATAGCATCGGCATATGTCTTGGCGTTACAGCCTAGGTCATTCAAGAAACGGACAATTCGAAGGCGAGAATGGAGACTTTTTCTTAACGCTATCGCCACAGAAGTATCGGTGATGATAGATTCTGGATGCGGTTGGTTGGCATCATTGAGTAACTCGGAGTCATTAAAGTTGCGGGGTGGTTGTGTATCAAATTCGTCCAAAGACAAAAGTGGGGGAGTGCCCGAAGTAATAGCACTGGATACTAACAGTTCTAAGATGGTGTTCCATAATCTTCTCCGCATCTCTGTAGCCAGAAGTGACATTTGAGGGAGATGTACAGGATCGCGATGAAGACCCATAACAATTGCTAGTCTTTGAAGATCACCAGCAAGTCCCCAGGCCATGTGACCACCAACACCCATCATCTCTCGGGCAATGACTATCATAATCTTGGACTGCAGCATTTCCAGATGAAGTCTTGACTTTACATCAGGATCTGATAACCACGTAGCAGCTTCATAGAGCCA
Source organism: Huntiella moniliformis (assembly GCA_000712465.1). NCBI lineage: Eukaryota > Fungi > Ascomycota > Sordariomycetes > Microascales > Ceratocystidaceae > Huntiella > Huntiella moniliformis. The sequence goes on from JMSH01000045.1 coordinate 81,622, forward strand.
CCGACCAGCTATAGGCCTAAGACTGAATTCGTCGTCATAGGACAATGAGCCTAGAGTCAAAACTAACTTCAGCTGTACCAAGAAGCCAGGCTCACGGGGGTTTCCATCCCATAATCGCTCGTAACATTTCATGAATGTAGGAATATGAAGGATGCGAAATACCGTCTCGAAAGTTTTCATGTAGCAAGACACAAGGGCGTCGCAGAGGGACCTTTCTGGGAGTTCACTTGTTAATGGTGTAGGCCAGGTTGGTGAGCGCTCATACTTGATGTTGCGAGCGACTTGTTTGCAGCGGTGAATTAATATTGATCCTCGTGACTCTGGATCGCGAATATGTGGGTCAACAATGGCGACTATTTCCATCATCTATTTGAAGTGTTAGAATAAGAGGCCGAAAGCTAAAGTTGAATAATACTTACCGAGTGCATAACGGTGTTAGACCAGTGACTTTGTCCAAAAAGTCGTGTCTTGTGTGATACATTGCACGTGATTAGATCTTCTTGATCTTTCCCTGTAGGCTCTCCGTGGACATAGAATGTACCACCGAAAGCATTTTTTTGCTTATCAAGTTGGGTGTGTTGTCCAGGACCCATGTGAAAAGACGGGCTTACAGCTGAGCCCCCGGGAGTTGAGTTTGGAATCGGAGATCTCCCAACTGACATGAATGAGAAGTGTGGTGAGTTCGAGCTTGGTGTGGATTGAGCACCAAGAGATGCCACTTGGGATTCAAGCTGTTGTATTCGAGCCCTCAACATGGCGATATCCTCTGGCATTGGTATTGCAGGCTGAGAAGAACGTTGGGCTGTACTACCAATGTGGCCATGACTGGCGATACTGGAGAAATCATGTGTACTAACACCAGCCTTTGGTACATAGGAAGTAGGCCCAGAGTCAATAATCATAGGCTGACTTGTGGAGTTTTCCCCATCATTGAATGATCTCCTATCAAAGGGAGAGGTCACCCCCGACTCACTCGCCGGCTTAGAAGATTCCCCCGGTGAACTAAGAGAGTCCTGAGCCACTGGAGTAGACCGCCTACTATAATGGCGTGTAGCAGCCGAAGTGACAGGAGCACCAGGAAAAGGTTCATAAACACAAATGTTATGACGAGATCTCATACAATTACTGCATGGAGTTTCGCGATTACATTTTATTTTGCGTCGGCGGCAAAGAACACATGAACTGAATGAATAAGAAAGTTAATATCGATATGTTGGTTAGAAACCATGCCATTGATAACCCCGAGCAATTTAAAGACGTGTATCTTTACTGCACAGTAAGCCATGTCTTGGCTTGTGACAATGTCAGGAAATAAAAGCAGCTTGGTAAGCGTGTACCTTAGTTTACAGGTGCTTTAAATTTGGTCATAGTCGTAAATGTTGCGTGGGATTCAAAAAAGACTTACACAGCGGCTCTTTTCCGTTTTCTATCAGGCTCGGCCATTGCGGGATAGAATAATTCCCAACTGTCTACTATATAATAGTTATGTGTTAGACGTATTGAGGTACCATACGCGATACTCCAACGCAAATAGGTAATCAAAAAGGACTATGTGTTTACCTCCAAGGTCAAAAAAATTGACAGACTGGTTATTAGTCTCGCCTTGTACATAGGGAACGTTAGAAAAAACACATTCATTTTTTAAAGACTCGGCGGCAGGCAGATAATATGGGATATCAAATTGTCGGAGATAAGCCTTAGTTATGACCGGGGTTAATAGCTTACCGGCTGGGATTCGCGAATCCATTGTAGAAAAAAACGGATTTATATTAGGGTTATGTGTGATAATTCGGGTTGTAAAATCGGCTAACACCGATATAAGTTTGCTGCGGGTTTTGATCGGGAACAATAGTGCCGATATACCGTGTTTGGTTAAGAATCGACGAGTATGTTTGGATATGTGGAGTCTGAATAAGAAAGATATAACTGGACGTTAGAAACCGGAACATCTTGATATCGATTTCAAAACATCGTGGTTCTCAGACTATATATCTGTATCTCCTTATATGTGTGTAAACATTCGTCCTGGTATGTCACCGGTACGGGGCGGGGCTGTATGAGTTAGGCAGGCCGTCGACGATCTCGTCTCGCCGAACTTGGCCAAGAAAATGGATCCCCGGAAGTACCGCCAAGAAAGGATATAATTGCGCCCATAGCTCGGTAGAAGACCGTTTTGTATATTGGCTTCTTTCCGTTTCACGGGATTTCGCAGACGGTGGTGGCTTGAATGGTTGGTTTTAGTCTTTTCACGGAGCTAGCAGTCCGTATACTATGTTTGAATTTATCCGCGGGGGTGTTCTTCTTTCGTAGTGCCTCCTTGGGTTGAGTTGTCATGGAATCTCTATATGATCTGGTGAATAAAACTAAAGAAGCACGTCAATTTACTTTTGGTCTTTAGACGTGTATGGACATCGTCTGTTTGTAGGCTGTTCATTAAGCGAGTAATACTTCATGGTTATACATTTGTTGCTCACACGACCTGCCTAAGTTATCTCCGCATTTGACCTATTTTCGTGAAGTGACATCTCCGATGATCAGATACATGTCACATGTTTTGTAGATTGCATTGCTCCACGGGATCTCCTGAATCTTGTTACATTTATAGGAATAGCCACCGTGAGCGCGCTAATTCACGAAACAGAATCGCCTATCATTGATGCAACCTTGGAGCTTGAAAGAGTAGGATACCAAACTTAACACCGACACTAAGTCACCGGCCATAGGGTCTAAGTCATCACGGTAACTTGGTCGTGGCAACTTAAAGGCAACAAGATGGTTATCTTTGAGTTCTGCCAAGAGTCGATTGGCGTCTACTGATAAATGTGGACCACTAACATTACACCTTGTCACACAAGAAGTTCAAATAAACAACTTTCAAATGTCACATGACCGATTATTAGCTTCTTGGTTGGTCCATGCGTTTTGACTTACACGATAGTAGATGAGTCTGTATGATATCATAGTGTACTCTAAAAGAACTCGACGCTAAAATAGTGTTTTTCATAACCTTCACAACTCCCGATATTTAGGATTTAGTGACGAGAAGTTGTTGATGTGTTTCCAAGAGTCAAGTGGTTCAGGTGCGTATATTGGTTGTCATCTTATTCAGTGAGCATGTTGATGTCAGGAAGCTCTCGCCGTTAGTTTACAGTACCACACAAGATGAGGGAGTGAGAAATTCAGTATCAATCACAGGTCACAAAAACAACCATTGACTTCGAAGACTAAGAAAATGCCAAAAGCCTTATACGCCGCTGCTTAACGAGATCTACATTACGAGCTAAGACCCTTTGGGTAGGTTGATGTATTTCGGTACTCACGAAGATGGAGGTCTACAATTTGTGGGAATATTAACAGAATATGTATGATCGAACCCCCCAAATATCTAACGGCTAAAACATGTTTGCCTAGTTGTACCATAGGTACCAGTATCATAGTACCGATTGTTGTTAGACATAGTATGTCATGATCGTGTGCAACCGTTAGTCTTTATCCTCGACACCATCATTACACAAAGCTTCAGATGGTAATTTCCTCTACTTATTATATACAGCAATTACTCTTTTCAATGACACTAGTTGTGTCAAACTACACGCGTGTACGACCATTGCACCGAATCTGACCAACTTTGTATGATTTCACGTCAGTGTGGGATCACTATGGTATACGATTGAACAAAAAAGTTAAATTTACAATGTGTTTTTATTGTGGAAGCTGTTGTTCCAATCCCTGAATCGTCGTGATTCATTGGGTGTCAAATGTAAAAGACATAATGTATACAAAAATCAATGCCAGGGATAATGGTCCCATATAAACAAGAAAAATCAAAACGCCAATCGCCAATGCCGAGGAGAAAAGTGCGGCGGTATAGCCCGCACTTAACGACAGTCTAAAAACATTACTTATACCGGGGAAGTGGTAACCGACGTATCGGAAGACCAAACTTCCCAATTATTACCAATGAACATGTCATAACTGTATCATGCACCACTACTTTCACTCGTCGTGAAAATCGAGACCCTACTTCTTAAGTAGAGGCCTCCTCAGCCTTTTCATTGTGCTCCTTGGCCTCAGGAAGGACATCAGTAGGAGCAGCCTTTTCCCGAGAGCGGATCTTGGACAGAATAGAGCCAGTCCGGCTGTTCATCTGTCTCAAAGATCTACGCTCTTCTTCGGCAACCTCGGCCTCCTCCTCGGCCTCTTCGACAGTGGGCGCGGCAGCACCAGCCATCATACGCTTAAGAACAGCATCAGCCTCGGCAGAGAACTTGCAGCTAAGACGAATCTTCTCACCGTGAAGGTAGAAAAGGTAAGGGCAGGGAAGGCAGAGAAGAGCCAAAAAGGCGGGGATGGAAGAAGCCCAGTGAATACCGAGGTTGTTGTACATCTGAGTGGTGAAAAGAGGGAAAGCAGCACCAAAAAGAGACCGGATGACCGAGTTGGCAGCAAGAACTGAAGCAGCGAAAATGACGTAGGAATCAATGAGGTAGTTAAGGAGAGCAAGGAAAACCAGAACCAGACCACAGGCAAAGAAACCACCACCAATGATGGGGACAATCCAGTGAATAGAGTTGTAGTTAGTCCAGGCGAACCAGAACATACCAAGAGGGATAAGGACGGAACCAATAATGGCAGGGGGCAGACGATCTTCGGGACGAGCACTACCCTTTTCCTTGGCGATAGCCATGTAACGAGCATTGTCACGAAGGCAGTAAACAGCACCGATAATCATACCAACCATGACACCAAGGAAAGCAAGACCAGCGACGCCCTGCGACCAACCCTTGTGAAGCTGGAAGACAATAGGGTAAGCGGCGAAAAGCATGTACAAGGTACCGTAGATAATGGCAATGTAGATGGAAGTCAGGGTGACAATAGGCTCAGTGAAGAGGAGAACCCAGGGACGAGACAGAGCAACTCTGAACTCTTCCTTGGCGCTCTTGGGAGGGCGGATCTTATCAAGCTTGGAGATGTACTTCTTACCAGTCATTTTGGACAGGTTAAGAGCACGGGTCCGAAGAATGACGGGGGCATAGGTCTCAGGGACAAACAGAGAGACAGCGACCCACACGCAGGCAGTGAAAATAGTCATGAGACCAGTAACCCACTTCCAGCCCTCATACTCGCCGAGGAAACCACCAGCAATAGGACCGAGAGAAGGGCCCAGGAAAGGAGCAAGGGCGAACAAAGCACCAGCGGCACCACGTTCGTTGGCACTGAATATATCAGCAATAACACCACCAGCGTTGGTCATGGTGGAGGCACCGAAGGAACCGGCGAAGAAACGGAGGATAACGAGGGTTTCAATGTTCTTGGAAGCAATACCGGCACCAAGGAAGAGGGTCATGCAAGCAAATGTGGAGAAGAAGATGACCTGGCGACCGTACATCTCTGAAAGAGGAGCCCAGATAAGAGGGCCGACAGCAAAACCGAGGACGAAGAGAGAAACACCCTTTAATTTAGAGTTAGTAAAGGATCTGCTAAGATATCAAGCTCAAGATTACTTACAAGAATAGCAATGATCTTAGACACACCGAAACCAATGATAATCTGAACAATACCACCAGAGTAGGCTGAAGAGTCGAAAGCAACAGAAAAGGTAGCGATAGCAACAAGGGCGGTGATAGTCCACTTGCGGACAAACGAGAAGCCCATGGGGTTATGAGGATCATGTTCAAGGAACTCAACCACATATGGGTTATCCTCGGTACCGTCACCGGCATACTTGTGTTGAAGAACGGCCTGGGTGATCTGGCCGGGTTTGAGAAGAATGTCGAAGTGGCCGACTGACTCGGTACTGCGAAGACCCTCGACGTCAACTGCGTTGATAGTGGAAGCCGTGGAATCCGTCATCTTGGCAGCTAGGATGGAATTTAACTGGGTGTGAAGGGTGAAGATTAGCCGTCTTGGCTATGAGGGCCAGGCGTGAATGAATGTAAGTGACTGCCAAGAAAAATGGTACAGATCTGATCGGATCGTTGAGATAGCTGTCTATCCTGGACTGGTGATTATCAAGGTCCAGATATTGAAATCTATGAATTCAAAAAAGATGGTGAATGTGAATATACAGAACAAAGAAAGAAGCATGCACTTCAGCTACAAAAAAGGAGGCGGCCACGGCGTTATATAAACGTGCAAACCCGCTCGTCGGCCAGATAGCCCAAACAAGAAAAAACCCAATCACCAAGTCCCGGGCGGTCCTAGTTTCTGGTGTTCGCGACGACTGCCTCTTTGGAAATCCGCACCGTCTAATGACACCCCTCCCCAGTTTTTGTGTAATCCTTCGTGCTGTTTTTTCTTTCCGGGGACCTGGGCATTTGCGAAATCCGCTTCAGGCTGGGTTAGTAGGCTATCTGTCAAAGATTTACAGTGGTTATGACACCTAACGAGGAAGATTCGACCTGAATGCACGGTTGGTTGAGTGGAGTTTTGATGGATTGTCCCTGTAATGTTCTAGGTCAGGGCGTCGATAAACAATATTAGGCCCGTAAATCGAAGGTTCATGGAAGAGTCCTGTCCCCATCAGTGTAGCATAATATGAAAGGGTTACTTAACCGCGCTTGGTGTTATGGCTGCATAGTCGAGTAGTCTAGAAATCTTTAGCAGCCACGGTGGAATTAGTGACATGTACTAATAGGTAGACGCCGTTCGGTTCCTTGGCTTGAATTAGGGCTTGCTAGGTCATCAGGCTTAAAATTGTAACGGAATTCTATCAAAGACAAGTGACAGGTGGGTGGAATTGGGAAATCTAATTCCGTCTCAGTAGTGCGTGTGGCTTTTTTACATACTTGGTTCGCTTATACCCAAGTAAAACCTTACCGACGGCTGTTTAACTGACTAATCGACGGGACACACGTTCTTGTCATGTGTCGTTCTGGTCATTAATGTAGATACCTATATTTATGTGTGCATGTACAACTCGTGTGTTCAACTCATATGTTACACATTTTCCAAAGATAAACTAGGCTCGATCACTATAGAACTCGGGTATCTCCCCAACAATGTGGGTTACATGACGCAGTAGCATCGAAGAGGAGCTTGCACATATTTGGTATCGTAGGAGTAACGAGAGGTCCAAGAGCAATTCGATCGAAACTAGTACATAGTTGGAGATGTCTTCCGGATTTCAAAGTTCGGAAACGCCACTCTTTATTCTGCATCGGGCCGCAGATTGTTTGAGAAACAATGAGACGTTACCGGAATGAGGGGGGGCACATATAACAAGTTTGAAGCTTGGCATGATGACGTTTATGATTCAATAAACGAACGAGACCCGAACTTTGTTTAGACTTGGAGTGTACATATGTTCATACAAAGTGTTCTCATGTTCCATGTTTGAAGCCTCGTGGTATAATGGTAACCGAAAAGATCTACAATATCTGCATTGCCTTGTTATTATTAGTAAGCAGATTTCTTGAAAGTCGGTAGCTTGATCTCCGAAATCCACCTTTCTAATTCTGAAAGAAAGAAAATAGAAAACAAATTTTGTTAGTGAGGGGAAATATGACGTATGGATTTAGGAATTAGCCATTAACACATAGATTACGGGCAAAACAATGTAGTCGTAAATACGGATTCTACGCTTATTCAGGAATCAAATTCCGCAAGGGTTTTTGACACCATGAACAAATAGAAATTGACGCATGGTTCTTGTATAACAAAACCAGAAATCGACTCGTCATGAGGCACACCTCAAATTTTTGCCATCGTGATTTCCCGTAAACGGAGAACCGGTGAACCAACCAAATAACCGTTTCTATTTCAGCCCTTAAACTTGCGGGTTATTCCCGACCGGATACGTCTTCTATCCTTGGGAACTGTTTCCGGTCACGCATCGAATGCATGTCGGTTTAGTAGCTGAATGTGAATTTTTGCATCCCTGGGAGTACTTCCGCACATTCCAATCCAACAATTAGTTTACAGGAGCCGAAGAACAGGAACCTTGGCATTTTTGTTATGTGTATTGTATTTTGAAAGCTCAAGTCTCGGGAAGAGGTCAGTCGAAACAAAGTGTATATACATACAATTTAGTATTTTCACCTGTTTAAATCAGAAAATGGACATGGACACGGGGGTTTATCGACGCATAAAGTGGCTGAGGATAGTATGGAATCGGGTTCAAAGGAGCTTTTGTGGCGTTATCGTGGGGGTGTATCGACCGATGGGTTTCGGAGTATTACATACAAACTTACTGAATGACAAGTGACTAACAGACAAGATCGGGATTTTTCATGATGCGGGGTTACAAAGGTCAAAAGGAACAAGATTTTGGTGATGACAAAACATGTTTTATATATGTAGATAACTACAAACTGGCGTCATTGAGAGTCTGTGTCGATCAACTATTTAAACTCTCGGGCCATCTTACTTCCGAATATTCCAAGTTTTCTATGACCTCTCCGGCAGGAATCCAAGGAACAAACTCCCATGCAATAAGAATCCCTTCAAAATAGTACACAGCCAAAGAAAAGCAAAAAAGTAGACTGACCCACACACCAACCTCAACACAATTTGCTTCGTTCTCGCCGTCAACCATGAATTTTCATAGAGACCTACGTTACGTGCAGCTTCGGTATACGCGGTTCAAACCACCAATGGATCCGTACTCACCCATGGTGGGAACCCACTAGTTAGTCTGCAACGCTCAGGGTTGCGCTGGTGACGGATCAAGCGAGCAGGGCGTATACTTAACGAAATCCGTCTCTATGGGTTTCAATTCCGCGGTGTACATGCGTAAATCACAGGAGGTTGAAAAACTTGAAGGAGTAGCTGTTGATTAAAGTAGGTGGGAATGAATGATGTTCGATTTTGTTTCCTTTTGGAAGATTTATCTGATCTGTTGTGTTTTGTAGGATTTCGAAGTCATTGGTTTCACTACTTTTACAATGAGACAGAAACAAATGACAATCTAAAAGAGAAGAGCTCATCAGAGACATTAACTATTCTCCGTGGTTTATATGTCTATGTATCTAAATAGGTACATGTCTACATCTCTCCGGTCTTACAGATATACATATATACGTCTTGCATATCAAATTTTGGTTCAAAGTCCCCCCCGTGCCACAAAACAGACCCTCAAAGCCACCTGCATCCGTCCCCGTAAATCATAGTCTACAAACCGACACCGCCTTTATAAAGAGCGGTTCAACCTGTGCAACAATGGGACATAGCCATAGGGGGACATATTCCGGATGCAGCGAACTTGCAGCGGAGTGAATCTTGTGTGTAATTTCAGGGGACTGCGTAGCATACATACATATCATACAAGAAAACAACGAGAGACCAAGTCATAAGGTAAGCTTTTTGTTCAAAGCATTCACATACGAGATCGAATTTAAAGGATTCCAACTCCGTCTTATGGGCGTTTCGTAGAATCATTGGGCTATGACGAAATAATGGTATAGGTTGCAAAGCTTGATTAGACAAAATCACACATGTTATAAAATGCACCCCGTGGCTTTAAAACAAGAGCCCGTTATGGCCAGTCTTCCGTTGCGTGGTGATTGCATGTACGTACATCCATAAGCCACAACGTCGCATTGAAAGTGAAGCCGCTCGTAGATTCTAGCACAATCAGTAATTATACCCCACTATAAGTTTCTCTATGCATTTCAAGTTTGTACCGGTGTCCAGCAAACAATAGATCGCATCGATCTGATCATGATCATGCACTATTTTTGCTTAAAAGAATAGAATACCCTAGTCGACTCCATGGGAACCCTACAAAGTCTATTGTACGACAAGTACAATTCACACCCTACGTCCGTAATATCTGACGATAAAGCAGGAACTTGTGTAAATAACTACTACAGTAAGCAACGCCCGACCCAGTGTTTCCAATCGGGATTTATAAGCAACTACATGCGTACGTACATACACACGACTGGTCCTGATTGAATGATTGACGGGAGCACAAGACAAGGGACTTGCGGAATTAAAACATCCGACTTTGAATCCCGATTGGGGCTCAAATAAGATCAATTAGTCTAACCAAGTTTATAAGCCAAAATACGACACGACTCCTTTCTTTTTCTTATCCCTCGCATATACAGCTTGCAAATCAAAAACTAGCTGACATGCCACAGAAGGATGTGATGAAGCCCTAAGAGATTTGTGCTTGAGCCGAGGTTCTAAAGTTGTTATCCGCTTTGGGGGATTTAGCCGTGTTGGCGGATACGGCCATTAATGTCCCCGTACCGTATGTAATAGGAGACGATGAACTGGTATTGGTATTTATAGAAATTGAACTTAGTCATCGAAGCCTCCCCATGAGTCGTTATCACTCTCTGACTCGGAATCAGAGTCGCTAGACTCTTCTGACTCGGAATCGGTATCCTCCTTAGATTCCGGCTCCATTGAAGTTTCAGGTCCAGGCTTCTCCGTAGGAACATACTGCCCCGCAAGTTCATCATCTCTCACGAAACCCGCAACGAAGAAACCCATAACACCTCTACCATCACCCTTATAAGATCTAATACAGCCTTCCGCGACCTCCACATTCCCATTAGCCATATCCGGAACACCTCTAACCGGCCATTTTCGCATCCCATCAACCTGTTCATCTCGTTTCAGGATTCTCCAACCCCGTCTCCGCGCAACATCGGACTTCAAAACATCCATGACAACGCCCTCGTTCTCCTCGGCGTGCACGGAACAAGTCGAATATGTCACCCGACGAGCTCCCGAAAACTCCAATGCATGGAGCACGATTTTATATTGGAAGGCCGCTAACGCGCGAAGACGAGCGTCAAGTTCTTGGGCTGACGAGGCGGTGAAGATTTCGTTTCCGTCATCGTCTAGGAGGGTTCTTTCGGTGTCAGTGGTGGCGGCTTCTTCCGCTTCACTTGTACGCTTGCGCTTCTTGCCGTGGACTTCCGTCTCTTTGGCTTTCTCCCGTTCTTCCTGTTCCTTCTTCTTCTCCTGAAGAGCAAGTCTCCGGGCCACTTTGTCTTTAGGGAGTGACTTTTTGCCTTGAGCCTGAACACCTTCGGGAATATACAGAGTGGGATTAGAGTCACGCCCAACGATACCCGAACCAGAGCAAGAAGGATCCAGGAGAAGACTACCAACGAATCCCATAGATTCAGCGTCTGACCGTAAGAAGTCATGACCCGAGTTAATCTTTACAATGTCCTTGGCACCGGCAATACCAACCATCTTTGTGAGAATTTCAGATCTAGGCTTACTCTTTTCGTACGCATACACCATCCGCTTCTTCACGTTAGGACCAAGAACGGCGTTTCTCTCCGAAAGGATAGCCGCCGCATGAGTAGTTTTGTTTCCTGGCGCAGCACATCCATCAATGACATCACCATCTTCTGGCCTGGCATCTAGGAGGTATGCTGGGAAACAAGAAGCCTTATCTTGAAGGATAATCTTTCCCTTTTTATAAGCTTCTGTGCGGGTGACGTCTGTACCGGGGCTAGCAGCCAAAAGACCCGGGACATGTTCGTCAATATGAATAGCTTCACCGGGGCCAGCCTCCATAACCTCCGCAACACTACCGACTTGTTTATAGTTTTTAAACGTAGTTTCCAGCTCAGTTGCAACATCACTTAAGATGCTATTCACACGGATCCATCTTGGATATCCAGCATCCTCGGACTTGGCGGCAACCTCAACTTGTTGTCTCAAGGCATCAATGGTAGCACAACGTTTGCGGATACGGATACGAGTGAGTGTTGATGAGAGCCGGGCTTTATGACGAGTTATAGAGGTGACGAGCCCGTGAGTAGCCGGGAGAGAGATTCCTCCACGGGTGAGAAGGAGATCATGAACCAAGAGAAGAGCCAGAATTGGCGTGAGCTATCCAGTGTTAGAAAGTGAAGCCACTCAATTTTTGAATACATAAATACCTTGCGCTCAGCTTTCAACAGCTCAGTACTATCAATAACCTCCTTAAGAACTTCACTCCATTTGGCAGTTTCAATCGCAAGAGCATAAACTTGCGCCGCAGGAGATTTCAGGTCCTTCTTCTTGAAAATTCGGTTCTTTAAAGAGCCTGGGGCAGTATCCAGAGTACGAAGAACCTCGGCGGTCTCGTGGTAAAGAGACATTATGAAAATTAGGGGTATAACGTGTCAAATTATTATCTGAATGTCTGTATTTCTGGTGGTTTAGATGCGCTTTTGGAAAAATTATTGGTTGCGATTACAGGTGGTGACAGGTGTCAAGGGATTATTTGACAGCTGCCCTGTCGCATAGGTGATCTGCGAGTTTCCTATTATGGCAATAATACATGTACTTATATGTGTCATTTCACTGCAAACATTCAATGAGACTATATAATCAAGGCAAAAGTTCGTATATTCAGTGGACTTGATGTCTTTGTCCATTTCTACCAAATCTGTACATATGAAACATAAAAAAGACCAAAAGGCAATAACCAGAAAGCCGTTGGTAATGAGAAGAGAAGTATTTACAAAAGAAGATCTCGGAAACGACTGACGATAAAAAAGAAGGAATATGAACGGAAAAAAATGTTTTAGTTGTCAGAAAGACGGCGACGGAAACGGCGACGAGAAGCAGCACAGCCTACCGGGGTACTGGTGGCGGAGGCAACTGTCGTGCTGGTGGGGGCAGTGGCAATAGACGAAGTAACTGACTCATCCTCGTATGCGGCCACAGATGAAGCCACAGCGGAAACAGAGGAAGTGGCTACAGAAGTTGTCGAGGAAACAGAAGAACTAGCCGTACTAGCCACCGAGGAAACAGCATTGTTGACCGCGCTTACAGCCTCAGCGGCAACGCCCGAGCCGGAACCGAAACTCCACCCCGTGATTTCCACATCACCAGGCAACTGCTGGAAGGGGCCATCGACGTCCTCATCAATGATAGGGGGAACGACACAGGTGTCAGAGTTAAGCTCGACACCGGCGCATTGGTCCATACCGGAAGAACCGGCATCACAGGTGTCGATGACGTGCTGGAGAACAGTCTCATCCCAACCGGCCATGAAATCGGCGTGAAGAGAGTAGCCGGTGGCGTCACCGTTGGAGAGAACGAAGGGCTGGGTGTCTTGGCCGTGGGTCCAGCGGTCTTCGAAGAGGAGAGTGTTCCAGTAGACTTCGATGAAAAGATGGGGAGTATGGATCCAACCCTCAGGGCAGTTCTGACGACCAGCAGCCGAAGCACCCTCGGAAGAAGGCCAGTCAGTGTTCGTCTTGTAATCAGTAAGACCAGCCTTGGGGTTATAGCAACTGGGGAAATGGACATCAGTACGCATAGGGGCAGCGTAACCATCACACTCCTGGTTAGGGAAACCAGCACCTTGTCCTTTATTGTTGGGGTCCTGAATACCGAGAGTCAGACCGTTGGAATCAGCGGGCCACGAAGGAGGGTCGTAGTTGCTACGAGGGCAGGTGATACCGACGGGCTGGATATCACCAGCGGCGGGGTCGAGGTTCTGGGCACCAGTTCCCGAGGAGGGAGGAAGACGAAGACTGACGTTACCGGACATCATGCTCAGGCCAGTGGGGAAAGCAGTGATATCGTCATCGGTGGCCTCGAAGAAGTAGTAAGCATTGGTGTAGAACATGGGGACGGCCTCCAGAGTTCCATTGGTAGGATCACGGAAGTACAGGCGAGGATACCAGTAGTTTGAGTGGTCAGCAGCCAACTTGGCATTAGTGCAGTTAGCAGCCTTGATGGTCTCTCCGGTAGAAGAAGCAGAGAACCCAGAAGAGCCCTGAACGGTGTGAACATGAGTAGAGACACCACCAGGGTTCACAATGGGATCGATACGGCCATTGTGAATAGGGTCACCGTTGAAACGGAGAACAGCAAAAGTCCGGGAAGCCTTTTCAGCAACAGCCAGAGTAGCCAAAGCGGCGAGAGAAAGAGTGGTACGGGGAAGCATTTTGGTGGTGATATGTGAGTCAGTTGAGAATCAGTGAGTGAGTGAGTGACTAATGAAAGATAGTATCCCGTCAAGGGTGATTTAGCTAAAATGAAAGTGGTCAAAAGGAACGACTGGTTAGGAATTTGAAATGTCAAGATGACAGAGAAATCAGAAGGCAGAAACGAGAACTTGCTCGAGGATGATGAGTTGAGTAGACAAGATTTCGTGTTCTTGGCAGTAGATACACTGGCATCTTTATAGTCTCCATCGATACATAGTATAAACTCAAGGAGGGTAGGATTCTAAGCGAGGAGATCGACCGGGAAGAAGCTTAACAGCAAACACCTGTATTCTGGTCCATCCAGGGGTCCCGTGTCAGAGAAAACATGTCTCTATTCTGTCAAGTACTTTCCAAAATATTGTCATTTTGGCCAGCCATATTATATTGAGAAGAGCGGTTATTGTTTTAGGGCGGGAAGAAATGCATCCTACGACACGAGCTTAATGGGACACAGAACGTGTAAGTACACTACATGGAGAGAATAAGCATAAATTGAGGACGGAAGAAATGGTCAGTTCATGGGTTTGAGCGGTTATAAGCAGAGCCTCTGGATTGGATGGTGGAGAATCGTGAGTTTCTTTCGGAGAAAAGCGGTTATTCTGATAGAAACAAATTTAGGGTCCAGATGACTTTTAAAATTCCACAATATGGCATCCACCTGATTTCAGGAGGAGACAACGAACGGCAATTGTAGAACAAAAACTACCTGACTGCTAGCCCTAGAAGATCGCCCGGCATTAGAGTATATCTACAAGTACCTAGATGCAGGCAGGAACACATGGTCTGGGTTATCATTTATAAGCCTCAGTGTGACAACAGCGGGATCACTACGTTTGAGTACGAACAAAAGAATGTATTCTGTCGTTGGTTCCATCATCACTTTTGATTCCCCCTTAATCCAACGAAACGAAACCCCTTCAAGGAAAGACATTACTTTCATTTACTTCGCCTGTTTCTTTCCTTCCTTACCTCCATCCAGTCACTATCACAGTCCACTTTCCAGTTTCCCCTGCATTCTCCCTACAAGTCTTTGAGTCTTTCCTTGCTACACAAAGATTCTTATGTCTACATTCGGACTACCCCCTCCGAATCGCCCGGAAGCGCCTTTTTCTATATCACAGTCCAGCCAGCTCGCCCGGGGCCTGTTTCACATGTGCAGTAGCGGCGACCCGCCGGGATGCAAGTTCAACCCTCCTAATGAATCCTACATACTACCTTTTGGCGTTTATATTTGTGCGGCTATCCGTTGGTGAAATTCCCCATCCAACCCGAATGAACCCTTGATTCAAAATCACATGACTTAGTGGTGGAGTCTAGATCTCTATGCCGTCATTGGAAATCAACAAGCGACAGGCGGAGCCAAATTTTCCATAGCTTGGTAACACATCGAAAAGCCCATCGCAACCATGAGTAAATACGGTGTTATGGTCATGGGCCCTGCTGGGGCCGGCAAGGTGGGTTTCGCATGATATAGCCACCATGTAGCCTTGTTCATCGCTAACACTTCAAAGTCAACCTTTTCCGCCGCCTTAATCACCCACCTGAATCTCAATCGTCGGTCAACCTTCTACGTCAACCTTGATCCAGCCGCCGAGACCTTTGAACATGCGCCGGATCTCGACATCAAGGATTTGATTTCTCTAGAGGATGTCATGGAGGAAATGGGACTTGGTCCCAATGGTGGTCTGATCTACTGCTTTGAGTTCCTCATGGAGAACTTGGACTTTCTCACCGAGGCACTAGAGGGTCTGACTGAAGAGTACCTTATCATTTTCGATATGCCCGGTCAAATCGAGTTATACACGCACATTCCCGTTCTCCCTACACTTGTCCGCTACCTAAGCCAACCCGGAGCTCTCGACATCCGTCTCTGCGCAACATACCTCCTCGAAGCAACATTTGTCGTCGACCGCGCCAAATTCTTCTCCGGTACTCTCTCCGCCATGTCCGCCATGCTCATGCTTGAAATCCCCCACCTCAACGTCCTCTCCAAAATGGACCTTGTCAAAGACCAAGTCCGCAAGGCCGATCTAAAACGCTTCCTCACTCCCGACGCCGGTCTAATCGACGATGACCCGGCGTTCCGGGAGGCTGAAGCCGAAGATATTGAGCGGGAACGGACGTGCACGGCGGGTGGTGATCCAACTAACTCGGAAATGGTCATGCGTGGAGCGAGTTTCCGGAGGTTAAACAGGGCAGTGGCCAATATGATTGAGAGTTTCAGCATGATCAACTACCTCAAGCTGGATGTAACTGATGAGGAAAGCGTCGGTGCAATCCTCAGTTACATTGATGACGTTATCCAGTTTCATGAGGCGCAGGAACCGAAGGACCCGAACGATGAAGAGTTTGACGGAGCCGACTACGATGATAATTAGGGTATGGGTGTTTCATGTGCTGTATTGTGTTGGTTCATACATTGTACATACATATTTCATGGCGTTTTTGGGGTGTGGGAAAAGCGTTGATTTCTGGTTCATAGTTACTTTTCTTTGTAGACATATATGGACGTCACTTGTCCTTTTTTTTCTTTCTTTTTTGGTTTGATGGATATAAACATGTTAAAATAGAATGACAGGCAAAAAAGATATATATTGATGAAAGATTCCAAAACAAAAACAAAAGGAAAACAAAAAACACACAAACTACCGTCTGGCAGCCCTCGTTGCTTCAGCTTGGGCTTCCCACTTTTCGTACTCCATGAGCCACACCTCTTTGACGAAACCGCCGTAACTGGCGAGAATCTTACCCCACTCTACCACATCAGCAGCAATAGCGACGGCACCACGTTGGTAAACAGTAGCCGCGATGGCAAACACAACACCCCAAAAGACCATACGCATGGCCATACGAGTCCAAAAGGCAATCACACGGTAGATCCAGACGATAAGGAGGAAGGCAACGCCTAGTGTGAATGAGAGTGACAAGAGAGGCACTAAAGAGGACGAAGTTTGGATGTCCAGAAGTGGTGCGATGCTGGAAAAGAGGGTTTGCATAGCCGTTGTTGTGGTCCTAAGGAAGGATTGAAACGGTGATGATGGCGATAAAAGGTATGTATGTGCGTAAGTGTAAAGCTCTGGAGAGAGCATTGCTTGAAGGGGCGTCGACGACGGCATTTTGGCGACAGTGTATGGGTTTTGTCGAGAGAGGTAATTGAATATATCGTGAACTTGTAATCGTCCAACAATGAGATGTCTAAGAGGGGAACCCGTTGTCACGTGTCACGTGTCAGGGACGATGTTGGGGTTTTCCGGGGTTTGAATGAATGTGAATCAGACAAGGCGGGATCAACAAGAAAAGAATCAATCAGCACCAGCGCCAGTGATAGATATCCAAGATATTCAGTGTATAAAAGGGGAGAAAGGAAAAAAAAAAGAAAGAAAGAAAGAAGAAAACAAAGTCAAAGAATCGTGAAGCGAAAAAGAAAGTAAATAACAAGGTCGTTATAGATTAGAGTTTAGACAACAACAACGATAGTCTTCTGTCTCCTTCCAATAAAGTAACTAGCCCAAGGAAGGAAAAAAAAAGAGGAGAAAAATCAAAACAAGTCGCGTGTGACTCTGGATCTGGACTGGGCTAAATGAAAATGAGGGAAGGTGCTTGGAGCTTCGTTTGACCAATCAGGAACGGCCGAATTGAGGGTTTTATAGGGTTGGATGTAAGGGGAATTTGAAGAAGGTTCTGGGGCGAAATGGGAAGGAGGGGGAGGAGAGATATAAATCTTTGAAGAGCTGGAGGAAGATTTGAAGACTCACGTGCTTTGGTTGTTAAGTATTGTAACCAAAGGATGTGGTATCCATCTAAAGTAGAATACAAGTCACTCGGTAGCCCCATATTCCTATAAGAAAAAAAAACACAGCAGGGCAACCGCCATCGCAACCCAATGGCGCCAAAGCCAAAAGGATCCTTCCTTCCTTCCTATCATTGAAGATGAAAAACAAAAAGCTCAATGGTATCGCATGTTCTATGTAACCCCCTAGGTAACAACCCGTTCGCTACCCAAATCAAACGTCGTTTGTAGGGCCTTTGTACCTACTCACCGAGTACCTGTACAACTACTTTTTACTTGCCCTGAACACGTGCTTGCCTACCTTTCATATACACGGTGTATATCCAATGCAGCTGACGAAATTGACGTCATGCATTCCCTTTGGGTACAAACAACAGCGCAGTTGCCCAATGGTAATCCACCGACAGCCTAATCCCCACATGATGTGACGTATCATGCATTTGTCACATGTTAAAGGCGACATAGCCAAGATTATGGACCAAAACGATATATTTACCCATACAAATATACAAAAGCCACATACATAATCATTACCACCACCGACAATAAAAGAAGAAGAAAAATAACAAACAAGGAATCGAAGAAGAAAGGAAACAGAAAGAAAAAAAGACAAACGAATGGACGGGCTGCATTCAGCCCAGACAGGAAAAAGAAATCTACTACCTAATGAGATAACTTGAAGGCGCCAGGCCTAACCGCAGACAACTCCATAACTTCCCACATAAACTTCCCACTCTCTCCAAAAAACAAATCCTGCGCCTCAAGAAATCTCGAGTCTCCCATTCAAATATCCACCATGTACAAAGTGGGTATCACCAAATCAACCGAAAAAAAGAAAACGCCCTTCTTGAATTACGACCGCTTGTTATATTCGCCCAAGTTCAGCCAACTCATGTCACTCGGGGGACCAGACATGGCGAGTCCTGGCTGAGCCGGTTGGCCGTAAGGGTTTGATTGGCCGGGCTGTCCGGGCTGTCCGTATACACTTTGTTGACCCCAGGCATCGGCGACACTGGGAGGAACACCGCTGGAGTAGGCTGAAGGGGCGTCACTCATGGGACGCTCCAGGGTGGCAACTTGTGCTTGCGCGGGAATGTACTTGGTGTAGTGTGAAACTGTTGGAGAGCCGGTGGCAACTCTGTTAAGCTCCGGGCGACCCTCTGGAGGCATAACCAATGGAGGAACGGTGGCGGAATCTTGCGTCAGTCTGTTGGGGTTTGAACCAGAAGAGTATCCATTGTTACCGTAGTTGGAAACCGAAGAAGCATCACCAATGCTGGTGGTCTGGGCATTTCCGTATCCGAGAACATTTACCGAAGCAGAGTTACCAGACCAGTACTTGTTCCATCCGGAGCTTCTCCGAGAAGACTCAGGTGCCGGAGTAGATTCAAATGTGAAACCACCTGGAGGCTTGGGTGGCACACGACCAGTAGCGTTGATGCTAACACGGCCATCGGCAGAGTTTGGTGGCAAAGAAGAGGCGTCGTTAAGCACGGGCTTTCCAATCTTGTTCTTGAACTCCCGGTTGAAGGCGATGATAGAGTCTTCCGAGTTACGGCGGTTAAGAGAACCACCAGAAGGAGAAACAGCGCGGGCAGCAAGAACAGGGGCAGCAGCAGCAGACTTTCCACCAAAGATACCAATGGAAGAGTTGGATTGCATGGAGACAGTGTTTTGTCTCTTGACCTTGGAGCCTGGAGGGCCACCGAGGGAATCGATGAACTCCTCGTTAGACATGCCGACGTTCTTTTCGTCACCAGGGTAGTGTTGACCCTTACGAGCCTTCTCTCCAGTGTATCCCTTCTTGCGGCGAGCACTACGAGTGTACAAAAAGACACCAATCATCAGAAGAGCAAAACCCAAGACAGATCCCATGATAGCACCAACAACCTCAGTCTTGGTCAAACCATCCTTGTTAGTGGTAGCAAGATGAGCATCAACGGTGGCAGTAGCAGAGGCAGCCGAAGAAGCGGAGCTGGAAGCTGCGGCGGCGGCATTCTTAGTGTCGGCACCAGCGGTAGCAGAACTGCTAGCAGTAGTAGTGATAGAGGCGGAAATTGAAGAAGAAGAACCGGTAGTAGTTGGAGAGGCAGACGATGATACTGAAGAAGAATCAGACGAGGTTGACGAAGAAGCCGTGCTGGTACCAGAGGCAGAAGTAGATGAAACGTCAGTGGCCAAGACGCTTTGTGCGCCAAGCTGAGAATCGATGTCAACCCACGAGTTATCAGTAGCACCGAAAGCCGAGATCTTAGAGTCGCTAGTGATGAAGTAAACTTCGCCAGAAGAGTCAGCGGCAGAAGCATAAGCATCACTAGATGAACCAGTGGGTGCAAAGGTGCTGTTGTAAGTGGGCCAGCTAGTGGCAGTAAGATCACGAGCGGCAACAACAGTAGCGGCGTTGGTAACCATGCCGCCAGTGGCATCAACAATGACAGAGCGCGTCACACGAACGGGACTTTGTGCCAGATCAAAGGTGTACAAGCTCTTGCTTCCGTCAGTGCCAACCTGGAGGTATCCCTTGTTGGTGATCTTGGCAACAGGGTCGGCCAAGGTTGCACCAGATGAACGCCAGGTGTTAGTGCCAGCATTGTAGATGATAATATCCAAGTTGGTAGTGCTACCACCAGCCATGAGGACTTCACCCGCTACCCAGTCCACCATGATTGGGGTCTGAAGCGTGTAAGAGAAGGGGTTAGTGGCGGAGCTGACAGTAAAAGGAGAAGAAGCCTTAATGGAGAAAGTCTCTGAAGCGATTCCAGCGGCGCCATCAGTACGTCCACCATAGGTGATAAAGGAGTCAGTAGCAGCAATGTAAGCGGCGGACATGCCCAAACGGTTCTTCAATACGGTGTCTGATGGAGTAAGACTCGTCCAAGTGGCAGCCGAGTAATCGTATTTTTGCAAGCCATCGTAGTCTGCGTTGGTTGAAGTTCCACCAAGGATGAAAAGAGCAGAATCAGATCCAACGCAAGTACCGCCAGTAACAGCTTCACCGGAAGCCAAAGTAGTCCATTCAGCGTCTGTAGTAAGAGGAAGTTTAACAAATCCGGCTGGTGAATAGGCGTAGAGAGTGTTGTCGTGGACAACGGCGCAAGCACCACTCAAAGAGATGGGACTGCTATCGTATGACATTTTATATGCCAAGAAAAACTGAGTCTAGACTTTTCTGTATCAGGGTTTCTGTTTTTTTGTTGTTGAAGGTCTAGAATGCAATATCAAAGTGCAAAGAAATCGAGTATATAGCTGTTATGGCTCTCTAAGATGCATAAGGGCTGTTTTGTTGTATGCTGAGTCTCGCAGTCTAGCAAGATGGAAATCAAAATGTAATCTGAGAAAAAGATCAGATATCGAAGGAAAACCAAAGGCTTCAAGCCGGTGTAAATCAAGACTGAAGCAAGAAGAAACAACAACAACAACAACAAAAAAACAGCAGCAAAATTAAGAGTCGAAAGCAGATAATGTATCGACTAGGTATTATACGCAATCAGCGTGGCGATGAAAGTCGAACAAACAGTTGAAAAAAATGGTAGGTAGTAGTGATAATAACAGCAAAACCAAAAAAACCGTCTTAGATGTCTCTTGATTTTTCTTTTCGGCGTCTTTCTTCTGGGTCTTTTTAGGTTCAGAAATCAGATGTGGATCGGGTTCCAAGAAGTATTGATGAAGATAATTTTAGGAACGTGATTCGGCGAGTCGATCGTCGGGTGTCGGTAGTAAACTAGCAAGTAGGAAACTGAAGATAAAGCGAGAAAAAAAAAGAATAAAAGTTGTCAAGGAAAGACGAAGAAATGAGAAGTGAAGAAATATAAAAGAAAGTAATGTGAGGTTATTGTTCTATTTTGAGGTTAAGTTTTGGTTGATTAGTTTGTTGATCGACAATGAGTCTTGGATCTCTTCGTTTTCAACTTACAATAATCAAAAAGTAGAAGAACAAATCAAGTCTCACGGATGACGTCCCGAAGGTCGTTGCAAAAAGCGCAGCAAAAGCAAAAGAAGGAAGAAAAAGCGGAAGTATCCAACGAAGCAAGACGGGAGAAGCCAGAAGAAAAGGAAAACTCACGGGGTCAAGACACACGGCACAGAGATTGTAAGTCAGTTCAGAGCATCAAACTCGAAGCCAATCAATCAATGAATAACAAAGTAAAGAGAGATAAATTCGGAAAATAGAACAGAAACGACAAGAAGGAAGTGGTTATGGTATGGATTAACTGTATCAAGTTTGAGGACATAGCCATGCATCCTTGTCCATGCTTTTTGTGTGTGTGTCCGTTGACTGTATGCCTCCTCCGTGTTGGAAGGATATAAGAGCACGTACCTAGTTGGAAGTTTAACTTTGGATTGAACTTGGTGATTATTGTTAACTCTTTCGTTAGTTCTTCTGTTAGTAGGTACAACTTCTGAAAAGATATCACTTGGTTAGAATACTTGGTGATTGGGACCCATCATAACCCCCAAACTTACAATAAATTCTTCCAAAATTTAAACTATAAAGGATGCATGTCATGACAAGCCGTCTTGGTGTGGTCCGTTCATAAGGACTGAGCACTTCCTTAAAAACTTGTAAAGATAGACAATACTTAACTTGAGGTCCCGATTATGCAACAAGTTTTATGTGGCGGTTCCATAATGTGTAATGTTTGTATCAGTATATCAGGAACCAAATCCAAATCACCATATAATCTCAGTATATATCCAACCAAGTGAAGGTGAGTGAGTCCGCTAGAAATTAACCCTTCGTAAGCTTGGAATTCTCTATGCAAGGCCTCACCACGAGGCTTAAGCCCCCTCTTCAGGGCTTCGTGTTGACTGGTCCAGTATCCCAGCCGCCGAGGCATGTAATGTCACACCGAAAGCAAAACCCTGGCAACTCTGGAACAAACCACTCGCCCAAGCATGGAAGCGAAGAAAAGGAAAAAACGGAAATGTGCAGGTTAATCAGTTTAGTTGACAATATAATCATATGGTGGGATCGTTGTTTAAGAACCTTTGTATCATGAGAATCTACATAGTGACCTCATGAGAAATCCGGTGGCTATACCATACCTTTGGCTTTCTTTCACCAAGACAAGACAACTTGAACAAAACTCACACACACAAAAGAAACCAAAAAA